>JAQOTM010000167.1:0-48587 GCA_029168755.2 Tillandsia fasciculata | reverse complement strand
AGCGTCGTGTGGAGCGAGCGGAAAGATCTACTAGGAGCGTATGGTAAAAGGTTGAGTCGTCTGTGAGTACGTTATATCACCTTGTACGTGTGTTAACTCTAGTGGATTTCGCCGTGTTATCGGTCCCGTGGTTTTTTACTCCGGTTTGGAGTTTTTCCACGTAAAAATCTTGCGTGTTCTTTTATTTTTCCGCATTGGGTTTTATCGCGCAATGATTTTTTGAGTGTTTATTGTTTACACCTATTCACCCCCCTCTAGGTGTTTTTTCCCCTATTTAGATCCTTATTAACCTAAACCCAACAAGTGGTATCAGAGCGGGAATAGGGTTGTAAACAATGGTTGAAGGTGGAAACATCAATCGACCCCCTTTCTTTGATGGAACAAATTATGCGTACTGGAAAGTACGGATGAAAGCTTTCTTAATTTCCATCGACGAAAGGGTGTGGCAATCAATTGAATTAGGATGGTCTAATCCAACTGAAATTTTAGATGATGTTCGCACCTTAAAACCTAGGTCGAAATGGACCAAGGAAGAGATAGACTTATCTTCTTACAATGGCAAAGGGATTAATGCTCTATTTAATGCTTTGTCACAAACTGAGTTCTCTCGCGTCTCGGCATGTGAGACTGCGAAAGAAATCTGGGATGTTCTTCAAGTTACGCATGAGGGAACTAACTTAGTGAAGATTCAGAAACTGCAAATGCTTACGAGCAAGTTTGACTCTATCTCTATGGCAGAGAATGAATCTTTCACTGACTATTACACACGATTGCAAGACATCGTGAACTCATGTGCTAACTTGGGAGAGAAGATTCCAGAATTTAAAGTTGTAAGAAAAATTCTAAGAACTCTTCCTGAACGATTTCGCCCGAAGGTCGCAGCCATTGAAACAATTAAACACCCGGACGAAATGCGTGTAGAAGAATTAGTAGGTGCTTTACAAACTTATGAAATGACTTTTCCTACTAACTATTCTTCTGGAAAGGCATCCTCTTCTAAGTCTTCAGGTTACGCATTGAAATCAACTAAAGAAGAAGACGCGGATTCATCCTCCTCGGACGACGACGAGAACCTTTCTATGGAGGACTTTGAGAAGCAGCTCGCTCTCTTGACAAGGAAGTTTCGCCGCAACTTTCGAAGGGGAAATTCAAGCAAAACTCCATCCTTCGGAAAGTCGAAGAAAGGCAAGGGTCTTCAAGTTACAAGTCAAGAAGCAAGAGAACTTCTCAAAGGATAAGAAAAGTTCTGAGGGACAAGTTCAGTGTTTCAAATGTCGAGGCTACGGCCACATTGCAACGGAATGTCCCAACAAGAATCCGGCAAAGAAGAAGGCGATGCAAGTCGTTACTTGGGATGACAACTCCACGTCAAATGAGTCATCGTCAAGTGATGAAGAAGACAACGCGACAGCTTTCCACGCGTCCACTACATCTTCACCCTTCATGTGCTTAATGGCAAGTACATCCGACTCATTGTCCAACTCCACTGTGGAAAAGATTGCAACGGACGATGAATCAGATAATTCGGAAGGTGAAGATTTTGCTTTAGCCTACCATAAGCTTTTGAGGGATTCAAAGAAACTGGCTAAGCAAAACAAGGGGTTGAAAGAGAGATTGCAGGATCTTGAAGATGAAGTAAAAAGAGTAACCTCTCTCTCAACCGATCTTGAAGTGGAAAGGGACAATCTGATTAAGACAAATGTTTCCCTTCAAGAGTCCAATGAGCATTTCGAGAAGAGTTATATAGATATGGTGAACAAAGCGAATTACTTCTTGAAGCTCAACGGCGAGGCTCGACAGGAAAAATTGGAAATGACGGAGACCATACGCCAACTAAAGGATGACTTACAGAGATTTTCTTCTGGAAGGAGTAAGTTGGACAGACTTCTTGGTCTCGGTCAAAGAAACAAGTTCGGCCTCGGATACACTCAAACTGGAGACATTCCAAGTTCGAGTGGTACAGTATTTGTGCCTCAGTCGGTATCTCCTCCTCCGACACCGGTGTTCACGACAAGCAACGACAACGAACCTACTACATCCTCTTCGGAATCGACAAGACCTATGTTTTCGTTGTGGCATTTCAGGGCACATAAGAAGAAATTGCAAGACTGGAGCCAAACGCACACCTCAAGCACATCTTGCAATGACTACCAAAAGGGCTATTCCTCGGAAATCAACTGCAATCAATTGACGGAAAAGAGCCTTGGTAGTACACCGCTCAAGACGACATCATCAAGGAGCAGCAATTCTTCAAGCAAGACGCTCTCACCTAGGAAATCAACTTCACGACCATTACCGACGCACTCCAAAAAGGTTTGGGTGCGCAAAGGTGAAATCTTTCCCTGTCTTGCTACCAATGTTTCCTTGCATGCATATGATAGTTCGTCTTGGTACCTGGATAGCGGGTGTTCCCGTCATATGACCGGCGATAAAAACTGTTTTCAAACTTTGAGAAAAACTCCGGAGGACTTGTTGTTTTCGGAGATGGTCGGTCTTCCAAAATTGTTGGAAAGGGAACGGTAGCTATTCCAGATGGCCCGGTTCTAGATAATGTGTTATTTGTTCATGGCCTTAAGACTAACCTCATAAGCATAAGTCAACTGTGTGATAATGGTTATTCAGTTAATTTTTCATCTGATAAATGCACTGTAACTGACATGAACCATGCTTTCTTTTTAAAGGGGGTTAGATCAGAAAACAACTGTTATGTAGTTCCTTCTAAGATTTCTGAAAAATGTAACCTAGCATCTTTGAAAAATGAAACACTTTGGCATGAAAGGCTAGGTCACATAAACTTTAAGGAACTTGCTAGAATTTCAAATAAAGATGTGGTCAAGGGGGTTCCGAAACTTTCTTTTGAACAAAACCTTGTGTGTGGCGGTTGCCAAAAGGGAAAACAGTCTAGGACTGCACACAAGAATTTGAACCACATAGGTACAAAACGGCCTTTGGAACTTTTGCATATGGACTTAATGGGGCCAACTCGTCAACCATCTCTGGGAGGTAAATGGTATATTTTTTATTGGTTGATGATTTTTCTAGATATACTTGGGTAGCATTTCTAAAAGAAAAAGCTGATACTTTTGATTCTTTTCTCGAAATTTGCAATCGTATTATGATTGAAAAGAATGAAAGGATTACTCGAGTTAGGAGTGATAGAGGTGGGAATTCATAAATTCCAAATTCATTGATTTTTGCACTTCTAATGGCATTAAACATGAATTCTCTGCACCTTACACACCTCAACAAAATGGTGTAGTCGAGCGCAAAAACAGGGTCGTACAGGAGATGGCACGTGTTATGCTTCATAGCCGGAACTTACCTTTATATTTTTGGGCTGAAGCGGTGAACACTGCTGTCTATGTTATCAATCGAGTGTATTTGCGCCCGGGGACTTTGAATACACCATATGAACTATGGTTTTGTAGAAAACCTAACATCAAATATTTTCGCATCTTTGGGAGTCGGTGTTTTATTTTGCGTGATCGCGAAATCTTGGAAAATTTGACTCTCGAAGTGACGAAGGGATTTTCTTAGGTTATTCTACAAACAGTAGAGCATATCGAGTTTTTAACTTAGAATCTAAGACGATCGTAGAATCGATAAATGTTAAGGTAGATGAAGCTTTTCATTTTGAATCTGAAAAATCTACCCTCGATATCTCTCTTGATGATGATACACCTGCTAATGCATCTTCTTCTAACAATTCTTTCGATAATAATGTTGATGCATCTAACGGTTCTTCAAGCTTATCTGATGTGCAGGAATCATCTCGTGTACCTCCGCCTACTCCTCTACCTCAAACGTTACGCATCTCCAAGGATCACCCTGAATCGAACATAATTGGAGATCCACAAGAAGGAGTTAGAACACGGAGACAATTGGTTTGCGGATTTGCATGCTATGTATCTCAAATCGAACCAAGGAATGTTGATGAAGCTCTCCAAGATGATTATTGGATTAAAGCAATGCAGGAAGAGCTCCATCAATTCGAGCGAAACAAAGTCTGGGAACTGACGAAGCCTCCGAAGCAACACAATGTGATAGGTACCAAATGGATCTTCAAGAACAAGAAAAACGAAGAAGGTACTATCATCAGGAACAAAGCAAGGTTAGTTGCTCAAGGCTATTCTCAAGTAGAAGGTATAGACTTTGATGAAACCTTTCGCCCCTGTAGCTAGACTCGAGTCCATTCGTATATTGTTTGCGATCGCTTGTCATTTTAAAATCAGATTATTTCAAATGGACGTTAAGAGCGCCTTTTTAAATGGATTTTTAAATGAGGAAGTTTATGTAGCTCAACCGAAAGGTTTTGTGGATCATAAACTACCTAACCATGTTTTTCGTCTGAAAAAGGCTCTTTACGGTCTGAAACAAGCACCGCGAGCATGGTACGAAAGGTTGACAAAGCACCTTTTGGAAAAGGGCTACACTCGAGGGGGAGCTGACAGGACTCTCTTTGTGAAGCATTATCAAAACATTTCATAGTTGCTCAAATCTATGTTGATGACATTGTTTTTGGAGCAACGAGAGATAATGATGCTTCTAAATTCGCGGAGACCATGGAAAGCGAATTTGAGATGTCCATGATGGGCGAATTGAATTATTTTCTTGGATTACAAGTTAAACAAAACGATGAAGGAATTCACTTGTGTCAATCCAAGTATGCACTGGAGTTGGTCAAAAAGTTTGATCTTGAAAATTCTAAAGATTTTCCAACTCCAATGGGAACTAGCCATAAGGGACTTGGAAGTGAATCACAAAGTGAGAATGTAGACGAGAAACTGTACCGCAGTATGATTGGAAGTCTACTATATCTCACGGCTAGTCGCCCGGATATATCCTTCAGTGTTGGGATTTGTGCGAGATATCAATCAGCACCGAAGGAGGTTCACCTGAAAGCGGTGAAACGGATCATCCGGTATATCAAAGGTACAATCAATTTCGGAATTTGGTATCCTATGGGAACGACTTTGGATATTGTTGGATACTCAGATGCCGATTGGGCTGGATCGGTGGATGACCGGAAAAGCACGAGTGGTGCATGCTTCTATCTCGGCCACTGCCTTGTTGCATGGCACAGTAAAAACAGAACTGCATAGCACTCTCGACTGCCGAAGCGGAGTACATTTCTGCAGGAAGTTGTTCAACCCAATTGATTTGGATGAAGAGCGTGTTGAGCGATTTCCGAATTTCAACATCTTCGGTAACCATTTTATGTGACAACACTAGTGCTATTAACATTTCTAAAAACCCTGTGTTGCACTCTAGAACAAAACATATTGAACTTAGATATCATTTTCTTAGAGAGCTAGTTGAATCAAACATTCTTCAACTGTCATATATTTCAACTGAGGATCAATTAGCCGACATCTTAACAAAACCTTTGGATCAAAAACGTTTTATTCACTTGCGTAAAGCAATTGGCATGCTTTCCTTGAAATAAACTCTTTTGAAACCTTTGCTTAGATTAGGTTTTGTTTTTCTTGTTTTTGTTTTGTTCTTTATCTATGTTCTGTACATAGCACACTAATTGAGCATATATCATAATTGACTTTAATTGCATCCTTTTATGCATTTAGAAATTTATTATGTTTTTGATGTCATAATATTTCAATGTTGCAATGATCATTTACGTTAATTAAACCATCTTTCTGTGATCAAAGTCAATTTCTCTCTCAATGATCTCTTGGTATAGTCATTATCATATTTGATTGCTTAGTCGAGTATGAATTCGAGATCAATGGTTTGGTTGAATACTTTATATATTAAATAATTGATAGCCAATTGAGGGGGAGTCAATGAAATGTGAAATGCTCAAAAGATGTGGAAAGAGTTACATCCCAATGAGGAGTGTGAAAACTACCACCACATGGAGAAAATGAAAGAAAAAGATACTCCATGAATGAAAAGCAAACTTTTGTTTGAAAAATTGTTGATGAAACTCATATTGAAATACTTGACTCAGTCGTATTTCATGGTTGGTATAAGGTGGGATTTTTGATTAAAGATGCTCAAAGAGCCACTCCTTCAACAGATTGTCTAGATATATTATCTAACTTATCTGGGATTTCAAACATCTATTGATCTTGGTACTTCATTTTCTTTACTGAAATTGATGATTTGATAAAGACATTACACATAGGATCAAGATAGATGTAATTGAAGTTGTTCAACTTTAAGTGTTTTAACTTTCGTAAATCTTCGTTTCATTTTTGGATATTTTTGATAGATTTTTCATAATCTATTTCTTGTTGTATGAAACGATGTCATTTGTTTAAAGTTGACATGATAAAGTGCTTACATACTTTTTCTGGATTTTATGTATTTTTCTTAATTTTTCTGAAGAAAAAGTGTAGCCGATCCGGATCGTGGCAAGTGATCCGGATCCCGAACGCAGGATTTTTCCTGCGTGTGGCCGATCCGGATCACATTCTCGGCCGATCCGGATCACGGCTAGGGTTCTATATAGAAACTTTCAGATTCGAGATTTCTTTACCCTAATTTCTGGTTTTCAAGCTTCTAGAGTTTCTCTCTCTAGATTTCTTGCTTCTGGTGCTTCAAAACTCAAAGTTCTTCGGATTCAAGTAAGTTTTCATGATCAAAACTCGGTTTTTCACAGTTTTTCTGTTTTTTCACCAAACGTGAGTTGAAAAGTTGGAATTTTTTTCGTTTGTGAATGGTTTTTGATCAAATTTCTTTTGAAATAAGAACTCTGGGTCAATTAGTTTTGCTTTTATGCTGGGATTTCACTTGATTAACGATTTTTAGGCTTCGATTTCTAAAAATTCGGTTTTAGGGCATAAAAGAGGAATTTTTGTAAATCATGGATTTGATCTATTTTTAAAATTCTTTTTGGAAAACTAATTTGATTCTTGGCTTCTCTATATGATTATGATTGTCTAGGTACAATGTTTTCAAATTTTTCAAAATTGACATTTTTCATATGTTCTTGAGTTGATTTTCACAGGACACTTTCAAAAACTCAAAGCACTGACAAAATGGTGATCACCTGGATCATTTTCCTGCTCACTGCCATGGTTCATGTGAAGGACTCTGCAAAGCCGAAGAGAAGCAAGAGGACAAAAAGAGCAAAAGCTGACTCCGATACTGAATCGGAAACTGAATCGATTGACTGGGACACAATTGAAGTTGAAGGAGCTGTCCCAACTTCTGCAAAGGGGAAGGCTCCTGCTGAAGCTCCCAAATCTAAACCTCCTCCTACTGCAGCTGAGAAAGGAAAGGCGCCAATGGAGCCTACCGAAAAAGAGTGAAAACCTCGGCAAGGAAAAGAAGTGGTGCCCAAGGTATTTCAATCAATGAACCTATGGACAACCTGCCACCATTTCAGGGATTCGTCAGCTCCACACGAATCAAAGATTTTGAAAAGAGGGAATGCATAGGAGAACGACATGTCAATGTACAACAGATGAGGAATAGATCTGCAGAGTTTGGAGCTCTGTTTGATCAAGTTGGTCTTGGTCCGATCTGCAACTTTCCTGAGAAAACTGGGTATGTCCACACTCAGTTCGGATCTTCTATCAGAATGCAGCAGGTCTTATTGATGAAGCTGATGGACGCCGAGAATTTCATACCTTTGTAAAAGGTATCAAGATCAAAGTCACTCCCCAACTGATTGGAGAGGTGCTCGGTATGACAGCCATCTCAGACGGAGTTCATTATTTGAAGACTCAGGTCTTCACAGCCAAATCTTGGAGAATAGTAGTCAATGGAACCTGCTCTCCGGATACTACGTCTGCCGGAAATTCAGTTTACTCCAGGGAACTCAAGAAGGAGTACAAGTACTTAAACTTCATTATTTGCTACAACATTCTTCCCAACATGAACACGAAAATCGTCCGATGGGATAGGTTGCTATTTCTTTATCTTCTTGGAAACCCAACTGCAACAATGGGAGCAAACCTGAACATCCCTACCTCATTTGGAATAGGATGACGCGGTATGTCGAACACTCACATCCCTCTGAGCGACTACCATATCCAATGATTATAATGCGCATCCTTAGGAGATTTAAGGTGGATACGAGCGCGAGTTCGTATTTGTATAGTTTGGGGACAATAAATGAGACAACCATTGTCAAGTCTTTGACAACAAAGCAGGATGATCCCCCTTCTCCTCCAATTGGCCAACGAGTTCGAACGCATGCAACTTCTTCCACTGCCCCCGTTCCTCCGAAACAGAAGGCACCTGCATCTACTTCTGACGATGATGCCTCGGTGACATCCATCTTCAAAGAACAACAGCGGCTTTCAAATGAACAGGAACGTATGTCCGCTGAATTTTCTGAAATGAAAGGCGATCTTCATGTTATGAAAAATGAGATGGAAATTATCACAGCTTCTCAAGTCACTTTGACCAAGTCAGTCTCTTCAGTAAAGAAACTTGTGAAGAAGTTGTTTGCGAAAATGGGTTGCACGACCTCGGATGACTCCGACTCTCAGGAGTAAATCTATGTTATAATCATTTTCCTCTGACTTTGCTTTTTGTTCTGTTTTGCAGGTTTATGATGTGTGTTTATGTTGTTAACTCTCCTTTTGTTGTAATTATTTGGCTTTGTTTTGTGACAAAAAGGGGGAGAGAGTTAGCGAAAACAATGAACAATGATGAATGAACTTTGAACATGATTGTGAATATCGATGATATCAAGGTAAGTATGAATCTCAACTCAACTTTGGTTTTCTTTTGTGATTTGTGACATGCTTCTATACTAACTATTCGACTAACTATTTGGGCATGTAATATGACTAACAAGTTGATGTTGGACTAACATACTTTGACATTTGGTTTTTCAACTGCTTAGAAGATATGTTGGTTTTAACTATGTTTCTTTCACATATCTGATTCTTTTAAATGTCATGATGAGATCAAACTCTATCTCTGTACTTGGTTTTTCTATGTTCCAATTCTTGAGGTATCTAACGATTTTGTTTGTCAAGAATGTTTTCTGTGTGCAGAGGTTACAGATGTCTAAGTCTAGAGTCTGTCTTAGGAGTTTATCTCATGTTTTAATTTCTGGAACTCTTTTGTAAATTTTTGTTGTATGGTGATAGCAACAAAAATATCTTTTTGAATTTTCTTTGTGGATCTGTGTTTTGTCACGAAACCGCCAAAGGGGGAGATTGTTACGGAATTTGAGTTGGCGTATTTCGTGAATGTATTAAGTCTTGAAGATTGAAGATGAAGAAACTTTGGATCGTATACCTCAATCTCAAGAAAGAAGAATTCAAAAGGATCAGGTACGTTTAACTAAATAATTTTGATGATCCGAATACTTCTTATAGTGTAGAAACACCTGGAAGAGGTTTTAATTGCTTATTCATCAAAAACTGGACATGGGACATGTTCAGGATCCGGATCGTGGACTTTCAATCCGGATCCCGAAAGGTGTTCGTTCATACATTGCTGCAATCCGGATCACAGCTTGAACAATCCGGATCCCGAATGGGATGTTTTGTGAAAATGTATGAACGATCCGGATCGTGGATTATGATCCGGATCCCGAACAGGTGATTTTCTGGAAACTGCATTCTGTGCGTCTGCGATCCGGATCGTGGCTTATACAATCCGGATCGCCGTCGGTAAAACTTTCCAGAAAAGTTTGTTTTTGATCCGAATATTCTTCCTAGGGTTTCTAACCTATAAATAGCCCTATGGTCATTTCTCTAGGGCATCCAAATAGAGCCGTCATTTTCAAATATCATTTTATACGGCCTTAGATCCACATATAGAGAAGAAAGGAAATCAATAGATCTATTCTATGTTTCTTCATCTATATTGATTAGTTTGATTCTAGGTTTTCATACTCACATCTTGAGTTGAATCAAACTAATGAATACTTAGATGGTATTTCCGATCTACTCTTGATCTAAGTATTCGGCGGATCATCACCACCCAAACAAACAACGATTTACCCCAAATCGGCGCGTGGACTCGCGTGGCCTTGTGGATTCAAGGTGTTATCGCTCTCGTGGATTCGGAGCGAGGTGCGTTCGTGGATTCGAAGCGTACCATTGGGTGAAGACCGTGGATTCGGTTGGACGTCGTGGACTCGACGTTGGACGCTGTGGATTCAGCGTTGGGCGCGGATCGTGGATTCGAGAAGCGTCGTGGAGCGAGCGGGAAGATCGACTAGGGGCGTATGGTAAAAGGTTGAGTCGTCTGTGAGTACGTTATATCACCTTGTACGTGTGTTAACTCTAGTGGATTTCGCCGTGTTATCGGTCCCGTGGTTTTTTACTCCGGTTTGGAGTTTTCCACGTAAAAATCTTGTGTGTTCTTTTATTTTTCCGCATTGGGTTTTATCGCACAATGATTTTTTGAGTGTTTATTGTTTACACCTATTCACCCCCCTCTAGGTGTTTTTTCCCCTATTAGATCCTTATTTTCCTAAACCCAACATTGTGTACGTCGTCCGGAGCTCGGCTCGTCCGTGTTCGCGCGCCTACAACGTCCCGCACTCCTGAAGGAACAAGTGCATGTCAAGACTAAGAGATCTGAATCCCACCCTGACTCCAGACTGAAACCAAACGACGGACACAACCCCGGACTCCGTGTGGCGGAGTTCCCCGCACGGGCACCGACCCGTGCGGCGCACACCCCGCCTGCGCACGGCCCCGCGCAGCACCAGCCTGCGCGGGCACCCCACCTGCGGGCTGCCCCCGCGCGGTCATGAGTCGCGCGGGCGCGCTGCCCGCGGGTGCGGGCGGCCCCCGCGCGGCACCACCCCGCGCGGGCGCCCCACTTGCGGCGGCCCCGCGCGGCGATGAGCCGCGCGGGCGCCCCACTTGCGGCGGCCCCGCGCGGCCATGAGCCGCGCGGGCGCGCTGCCCGCAGGGTGCGGGCGACCCCCCGCGCGGCACCGGCCCGCGCGGGCGCCCCACCTGCGGCCCCGCGCGGCCATGAGCCGCGCGGGCGCGCTGCCCGCGGGTGCGGGCGACCCCCGCGCGGCACCGGCCCACGCGGGCGCCCCACTTGCGGGCGGCCCCGCGCAGCCATGAGCCGCGCGAGCGCGCTGCCCGCGGTGCGGCGACCCCCGCGCGGCACCGGCCCGCGCGGGCGCCCCACCTGCGGGCGGCCCCGCGCGGCCATGAGCCGCGCGGGCGCGCTGCCCGCGGTGTGCGGGCGACCCCCGCGCGGCACCGGCCGCGCGGGCGCCCCACCTGCGGGCGGCCCCGCGCGGCCATGAGCCGCGCGGGCGCGCTGCCCGCGGGTGCGGGCGACCCCCGCGCGGCACCGGCCCGCGCGGGCGCCCCACCTGCGGGCGGCCCCGCGGCGGTGGCTTCCGCCCCGCCCATGGCGGCGGCGGCGGTGGGTTCCAACCGGGATGACCTCCTCCCCCTCCCCAAAACCGAACAAGCAAAACGGAAACGAAATCAAGAACGCTACAAAAACTCACCTTGATTCGCGAGGGAAAGAGGAGGAAGAGGGATTGCCGTCTCGGTCCGTAGATCCCCGAAGGAGCCTCGCGCCGCACCTGGGGTTGTAGACGGGGGAAAGGCTAGGGTTCCTCTTTTCTCCTTATGCGAGCCTCCAAAACACCAAGGGGTGGGGATCTCAAATACAGTACGCCTTTTCCTTAACCCAAATCGTCTGACCTAACCAAGTTGAGGAGTCGAACCGAACGAAGGATTAAATCCTCGAGTCGCCGCCCACCCCACAGATAAGACAAAACAAGGGTCAGGATTACCTCGATTTCCGTGCAAATCGCCAGCACGGTTCCCGGGACACCCAAGGGGGGTCCAACTTCAAAAATTAATTCTGGATGAACCGGGAGTCGGAATCTGAAGCCGATCGCGCCCCCGCGCTCCGTTTCGCGAACCCTACCGCCTAAAAATGTCCGCGAGCCCCGACGGGCAGCCCGGAAAAACTCCAAAATCAGACCCTCAGTCGGACTGTCAAAAGAAAAGGAAAACAGAAAGGTCCAAGGAAAGGCCGGGTCTTACAATTGCTGCATCTAGAGTTGGTGACCGATGTGAATGAACAAGGTGGTAAATATCCTGGTGCAGTCCTCTCTTAAACAAATCCACCCTCTGGGCCTCATCTGGGGCGACATGTGGCACACTGTTCAACAACTTTTGGAACTCCCAAATGTACTCCTGAAGTGGTCGATCACCCTGCTGCAATCGTCGGAGATCCCCTTCTAGTTTCTGCTTTGCACTATCGGGAAAGTAGGCCCCGCGTAGCAAAGCCCGAAACTCAGGCCACGTCATCAACTGAACTCCTGGCGGTCCAACTGGGCGGACTCGACGCCACCAAATCTCGGCGTCCTTTTCCAAATAGTGCGCCCCCAAATGCACCTGGTGCTCACCCTTGATGAAGAGGTTCTCAAATAATTTCTCCATTGCCGCGATCCAATTCTCAACATCCCACGGCTCTGAACTCTGCCCTGAAAATCGCGGGGATGGAACTGGTTGATATAAGCTAGCCTGTCGATGAGCTCCCTTTGCTCAGCCTCTGTCAAAGGAGCGATCTGTGCCAAGGTCGACGAAGTCGCTGCTGGGGGCGCTGCTGAAGATGTCCTCTGCTCAAACAGTCTCATCAACCGATCCATATTTTCTCCTTGGAGCTTGGCTGACTCCTCCTGGCGCCTGACTGCCTCCTCCTGGCGCCTGGACGCCTCCTCCTGGCGTTGCAACGCCTCTGTCATCTGGGCCACCTGAGCCCGTAGCTCCTGGGCCTCAATCTGCCTGGCCCGCTCGGCCTCTTGCCGCTCGGGCTCCTCATCCAAGGTCGAACGCCCTCTCGTCGCTGCACGACGTCTCGGCGGCATCACAGGTAACTCTACAACAAATACAAACGTCAGGACGTAATAACCAAACGACCCAATCCAGCGAGAGTCTAGAACTTGTTATCCTTCCAAAAGTATTATGTTGTCTGCAGCCAACATAATCACTTTGAGCGAATAACAAGCAAAATCACTCATCCCATTCCGTGGGAGAGGTAAAAACTCAATCAGGACTCTCGCTAAAGTCACGACTCTCACGTAGTCATCCTAATGTCCAACCACAATAGCCTAGGGTTTCTAAGTCCTCAACGACCTACAACCTAGGCTCTGATACCACCAAAATCTGTCACGCCCCGGGGTCGAAACTGCGACCCGGGCTCGCTAACAGATCCGCCATCTGTACGAAAACTGCCGTACAGACGAAGCGTCTAACCTGCAAAAGATAGAACTACAGCTATACAGATATCAGAGCGGGTAATAAAAGCTGTAATATAAAATCTCACTACTAAAAAGCTGAGAATAAAATACAAGTCTATCTCCCGAATACAAGATGATACAAATATAAAATCCACCTATACAACATCTACAAATCTGAAAGGGAGATAACTAAACAGAGAAAACAATACAAGCCAAACTCCCACAGTCCGGGATGGTACATCTACCTCACTCTAAAGGAACAATGCTGGTAGGGAACTATCACGCGACTCCCTGTCCTCGGTCCGCCAAGCCAGCTCGGGCTGGAACGGAAGAAAAGCCTCAGCAACCTGTCACCGACAGAGGGTGTGAGAACTACATCCTACAGTAGTTCTCAGTGGGTACCGTCTCCAAGAACCACGGTCTGCCCACTAAGTCTACTAGAGGCATAAGATAACAGAAAAAGACTATGATAATGAAACAAGCTGGAAAAGTATCTACAGCTATCATGCCTCTATCTACTATGCTCAATAAGAAAGAGAACACAGATGATGGTATGCACCCACTCACTACTGACAACATGTCCCAAGTACTATGCCATCACTCACCCAATGTCACCCAATCTCAATGACTGTCCCACTTTGGACCAGTCAAACAAGCCTGCGCTCACCTACTGCCACTACGCCCAAACAGGACTTGGTCTTACGTAGGGTGTCCCTCAAGGACTATCTCAATCTCAAGCGAACTCTAGTGTATCAACTAGTCGCATCATCGCAGCCTCGTCAGGCTCGGTGTCGTCATCGCACCCGGGGCGTAGCTCGAGGGGAGCGACCCCAACGAACTCAAGTATCACAAGTATCTCATAACTGGCATGAAATGCCAGGCTCAGCAGGCTATAATCCACGATCAAACAGATCGGTATCTCGATGCTCAAAGCACAACTCAGTCGGAGAACCCTCCACGACTCAACCTCACAACACAACTCACTAAAGAAGGTACTACACAGCTGGGACCGCCGTCACTCCATACGGCTCCCACAACGACACCCCACTCATAAACGAGCAGAGCCGACTGACGCGGCAAGGTCCGAGAATCCCGATAGACCGGTGCCTAGAACCCCAATCAAACAAGAACAGACTCTAGGCTCAGCCTATCGAAGTTCTCGATCCTTTACCGTTCAGGGATTCGGCCCCTCTCGGTTAAAGTGGCAACTATCTCAACTCAAACTCATAACTCACGGCTGGAGATGCTCCACAGCTAGAACTGCACAGAGTCCGAAAACCCCGGGAGTCTACTACCTACTACCCCAATCAAACAAGAACCGGCTATGGGTGTCGCCTCCCGTTGTTTTCGGCCCAAGACGAAATCAGCCCTTAGAACCCAGATCCCCCGCCCTGGCGGATGAGGGAATTTAGTAAAAAGATGACCTTTATAAAGAAATATCATTTCTCCTCAACCCCCTTGGGATGAGGGTAAAATTTACCCTTTTGAAAACTATCTTAAATTGAGAAAACCAGCTTTTATGGATTTTAGTTCTTGAGAAAATCAGTTGAAAACGAGTTTGTTTCCCGAACTCCCAAGGGTGACACCTTCGCCCAATCAAACAAGAACAAGCTCCGGCGACCCTTAGGAATACGGAAGAAAAATACTGGTATACCAAAATCATGAGAGTTCAAAAGCATTCTGGGTTCAAGGTCCTGATAACATACGTACTCCACGATCACAACGTGGTAGTAACGAGAAAACGACGTCACAACCAGAAACCCGGGACCACCGTTTACTCTAAACGGTTCCCAAACCACCAACACTGGCCTAACACAGCTACCAGACCCCACTCAGCCCCCAGGCCCGAGTGAAACACCCATCCCACAAAACTCTGACCGCTCGGCCCACTACCCGGGCGAGAAACTCTATGTCCAGAAGGAAATGCCATGTGTGGGGATGTCTAAAGCACAAAAAAACCTAGCCCAGATTAAGGTTCTCTATTGGTCTGGTTGAACACATGCAACATATGACGGTGGTGCTAGTCAAGTTCCAAGAAAACACTTAAACTAGCATGCAAATCCTATTATAATAGAATTAGAAGGAAGTCCGAAGACTTGGAGAGAAAAACCAACCCACCTGGAACGCATTCCGCAGGCAACCGCTGAAGTCGGTGAAGTGCTGGATCCCCAAGCAGATGGAACCTCGAAAATCGTGCCACGCGCGCGCACACTGCCGCGAATCCGAAAAAACCTCGGAAGCTCCAACAAATATCCCAAGTCCGCACAAAAATCCGCGCACAGCCGGCTCACTCCACGGCCTAAAGACAGTGCAACAGGGCTCCAGTACACCACCAACAAGGTGCTCACAACATTCCACAAGCACAGCTCAATGACTGCTCTCCAACAAATTGCTCACATACACAATCCACCCCACGGGTCAACTAAAATCACTTGTTCTCATAAGCAAATTATATAAGTCCAACCATAAGTCCTCAACATCCTCAAACATAACCAACACGCAACACATACACACTTCCCACATAACATGCTCTTAGACATTCCAAAACCACAGCACATATACACTCTGTGGCTCTAACCATCCACAACATGAATTCACCAAAGATCCACAGCACACATACAAATATTTGCTCACATAATCCCCAATTACACATTAGATCCACAACCCCCCTTTTACAAGCTCCAAAGCATACTCTTAAATAATGTCTACATAAGGAAATGACTTAATTCCAAGTCTAGCATCATAAGGAACTCACAGCACCTTTCCAAAGCACTTTCAAATTCATCAGCAAACCAACAACCCCTAAAACATAATTAATCAAAATCCACACAACCCACTACAGCCCCAAATGCACACACATACACACAAACATCTCATAGGTTTTACAGCATGTTTACTTAAACATCAGTTCACCTTAGAGCCATAATTACACTCATCCAACCACACATTTAAGTTGCACCTCCCCTGCACACATCAGGTCCACCTTCAACCAGCAGCAACACTTCACTCAGATGATCCTTTACAAGCTTCCATAATACATACAAAACCCACAGTACACACAATTGCTTCAGTTCAAATGTGAATATTTGCCTCCATAAACCTAAACCACATAAAACCATAGTTTTCACTTGCACCTTGCAGGTTCACAACACATCAACACTCACCCAAAACTTCAGCATAAAGGATGCATCCACAGCACACACACTAACACAGAGCCCTTATATTCACCACCTGTATCCAAACACGTGCCGCGCACTCAAACTGGGTTCAGCACGGCGCCTCGCCGAAATCCGCGACCCCCGACGACGACCTGAGAGAGCGAAAGGGGAGAAAAACACGTCAAAAACGGTCCACAAAACTCCTCGCGACACCCGGCCACGCGAGAAACACCTACGCTCGCGTCGCTGCGCGCGGCACTGCGGCTGCTGCCACCGAGCTATAGCCGCAGCCGCTGCACTAATGCTGCAGCCGCAGCAATGCCTGGGCCCGCCGCTGCGCTGCCTGGGCCCGCCGCGCGGCGCCCAGGCCCGCAGCGTGGCGCCCTGGCCGCAGCGGGCCGCACAGGCCCGAAGCGCGCAGCGCTGGCCCGCTGCGCGTTGCGCGCAGCGCGCGGCGCGCAGCACGCGCCCGCCGCGCGCTGTGCGCAGCGCGCTCCCGCTGCGTGCTGCCGCGGCGCGCAGTGCGCAGCGCGCTGCCACGGCGCGCAGTGCGCAGCGCGCTGTGCGCCCGCGCGCCCAGCGCTCACCCCCAGCCCGCGGCTCCACCAACCGCCCTGCTCGCTGCTTGCCAAAAAAAAAGAGTCCGCAAGCCACCACTCCAACCCAACTCCTCCAAAACCCAACAAAAATAAAACTATCTCCAATCTGAGCAAAACCAAATGAGAAAACCCAAAAACCATAAAAACTAAATCCAAGCTTCCCCTCTCTTAAAATCTTAAAAAAAAAACTGCACTTACCACAACTTGGAAGAGGTTGGTCGCTCTCCGTTTGCTCCACGAGGCCACAAGCAGGAAGTTCATCAAGTACCACTCTCAACTTCATCTTCCTCTTCTTCTTCTTCTTCTTTTCTCTCCTTCTCCCTTTCTTTCTTTTCCTCTGTTTCCACTCAATTCCCCTGCTTCAGAGAGGAGGAAGAAAATGTGAGGTGGCGTAATTAATTAGCCACAAGCTAATTAAAGAGGAGGTGGGGAGTAGTTGGGAGCATTAAATGCACACAAAATATCCAACTCCCACTAAAAACCAAATTACATAATCCACACCCTTATCTAACTCCATCACTTATTTTATTCTTCTCAAATTTCTTCACAGACTTATTTACCAATTAATTAAATAATTAATTAATCCAATTAGAGCCAACTCCAAATCACTTTTTGCCTTAGGGGTCTCCGCACCGGCCCGAAACCTCCCGAACTCCGCTGTAAACTGAAAATACACACGCTCCAAGCTTTTCCTCCTCAAAAAGCTCAATCGTGGAGTCGGTGTGCTCAATTCAAAAACCGGCTCCGAAACTGTCAGTTCCGACTCACTTTTTACCTCCGGATCCTCCGCGTCAGTCCGGAACCTCCCGAACTGCGCTGTAAACTGAATATATACCTGTTCCGAGTGTTCCCGAATTTCCGGCGCTCCACTGTGAAGTCGGTAATTCCCAAATCTCATCCACAATCGGCATACAAAGCCCGGAAAAATCCCGAATCGAGCTGGAACTTCTGCGTTGATCCAAATCAACCCGGCATCAACTGTAAACTCAGATGCAACATGTCCGAGGCAATCTCACCACTCCAGGCCATCATATGTGGTCGGCGCGCTGTCCGAAGTCCCAGTACTCTACACGGACCCTTTGGTATTTGGTTGTTCATTTGCTTCCTTGAGATATATCATGCTCATATCCAGCAGTCGTTTGATTACCCCATTATTATATATCCTGCTTACATTCCGTAATTGCTGATTACTCTATTGAGATATATCATGCTAGTTGTTCGATTATTCTATCAAGATATATCATGCTTACGTTCCAAGCAGTTGTTGATTACTCTATTGAGATCTATCATGCTAGTTGTTCGATTATTCTATCGAGATATATCATGCTTACACTCCAGCAGTTGTTGATTACTCTATTGAGATATATCATGCTAGTTGTTCGATTATTCTATCGAGATATATCATGCTTACGTTCCAAGCAGTTGTTGATTACTCTATTGAGATATATCATGCTTCCTTCTAGCAGTAGATATGTATATTCCTGGACACATGCCATGCGTGATTGGTCACTAGCATAGTTCTATATCTGTATCTATTCTTCACTGCATGTTTAGAATAGGAGATACTATTTCAGTGCTTGGCATGTTATATTCAGTATTTGTATCCCGGTGGGGATTTTCCTCGGCTTTTTGCCGTCTATTTGGTCGTTGAACCATGGTTTGAGCATCAGCATTATGATTGCCGTTGAGCCAGCTTTCAGTCACGTACACCGACAGTTTGGCCCCCGTCATGGTGTTCTTTACCGGTGGAGAGGTCACATTGACCCGTGAGCCCTTGGGGTTATGATAGCATGATGGGTGTCCAACAGTGGCATTAGCCTAAGGCTCTTGTGGCCAACAGTGGCATTAGCCTGAGGCCCTTGAGGCCAACAGTGGCGTCAGCCTGAGGACCCCATGACCAACAGTGGCGATTGCCTGAGGTCCTATTGCTCCATGGCAGCTTAGCCTGAGGCTCTCGTGGCCAACAGTGGCATTAGATTGGGTATATTTGTGATGATACTTTTGATGCATTATCCTTGCTTATTTCCTGCTTGTCAGATTATCAGTTATAGCATAATCATTTACTGCTCGCCAGATTATCAGTGATAGCATGACTATTTACTGCTTGTCCGTTATAGCATATTCATTCCTGCTTGTCAGATTATCAGTTATAGCATGATCATTTTCTGCTTGCCAGATTATCAGTGATAGTATGACTACTTCCTGCTTGTCAGATTATCAGTTATAGCATGATCAGCTTTATATATATGATTACACTGCTCTGTTGATTAATCCAGGATTCATGGTACTCCGCTAAGATCATATAATTGCAGTATACCTTTCAGTTTCAGTTATCCTACTTGTTATTCCGCTTATTATTGTATCCAATAGGTACGGCCTGCTATTTCCCGGCCCGTCGTGCCCACTGGGATACACTTATGTGTGTCTCACACCCTCGGGTGACCATTTTTCAGGTCTGGTGGGTGCGGGGACATTGGAACGTCCTGTGTGAGGATCCGAGATAGAGTTGTCCCGGGTAGGACTTTACCTTTTGCTTAGTAAGCTGCTATTTATATTTTGGAAACTAGATTGTATAAACGGATGAACCTTGTGGATGTAATAGAGTAGAACTTATTTAGTTATAGTATATCTGTATCTACTCTGATTGGATGTATCTGTTAGCCGAGCATATATAGGGAGGACTCTGTCCGTTGTACAGAGGCTTTCCTATATGTGTGGCGGTCTGTTCACACCTTGGAGTGTTCAAGTTTTTAACTCTCATTAAAAAAAAAAAAAAATTTGACCCATTTTGAATCTCGGGGCGTGACAACAATTTAGAGATTAATTTAAAAAGTTTAATTTAAAAAAATTTAAAATTACAATTTAGGTATTAATTTAAAGAGTTTAATTTAAAGAATTTTAGAATTACAATTTATGCATTAATTTAAAAAGTTTAAATTTTAAAAAATTAGAATTACAATTTAGGCATTATTAAAGAGTTTAATTTAAAGATATTTAGAATTACAATTTAGGCATTAATTTAAAAAGTTTAATTTAAAAATTTTAGAATTATAATTTAGGCATTAATTTAAAGAGTTTTAGAATTACAATTGAGGCATTAATTTAAAGAATTTAATTTATTTAAAAAAATTTAAAGTTTCTTTAATTTAAATATTAATTTTGCATTATAATTTTAAAAAATTTCAATGTTCTTAAATATTTGATTTAATAGAAATATATGGTTTAATTCAAATTTATTTTTAGAACAGAATTGTAGGGACTAAGTTAAATCAAATTTAAATAGTAAAATTTGATCTCTTAAAATAATGAGATCATATATTATAATTTAAAATATAAAGTGATAATAAAAATTGATAATAAAAATTAATATATTCCTAAATTATAATTTCTAAAAATAATTTTCTAAAATTATAATCATTTACAATATATTATATAAAAATAATTAAAATATTATTATTTAAAATGAGAACTAAATTGGAATATTTAAAATTTATAATCTTTCCAAAAATAAAAACTCTCACTAAATTCAAATTTTTAAAATTTATAATATTTACAAAAATAAAAATTATCAAAATAGAGATAAAATTACTTAATTATTCTTAAAGCAAAAGACCAAAATAAATCTGTTTTGGGATACCTGGTAACCGGTATCTCATCAAAGTGATCTGTTATTGTAGATCACAACTTAAAAATTATCGAATCTGAGCCGTTGAACAGATATGGATAGACGGTAATTAAAGAAAAAAGTATAGAAGTACCGCTCTTATGGTAAATGTTTACTTTGTATGTTATAAAGTTATGATTAGATTAAAAAGGTTAAGAGATGGTGAGCTATTTTTGTTTGTTGAATAAGATATTCTTTTTCCTGAATTGTACATGTGACTAATTTGCGGACATGGATTGTTCTTAGCCAAAAAGTCATTTCTAGGACCACGTATTCAGAAAATACACCGAGCAATTATTAGGGATCCATGACAAATTATTATAATAAATAATGTTATCTAGATTTGTCGTATATATAAAACTTTCTCCGACATAGAAAGTGACATACCACCGACGAATTAATTTTTTTTATAATAATAAATAATATTATTTAATTACTAAAATTTTATAAAATTTGATCATATTAATTAAATATTACATTTATATATAAAGACCATATTTGAATTCTATTATAAATTAAATTTTTTAATACAAATATATATAGTCAAATATAATTCTAAATCTAGTTAAATTTAAAATAAAAGCTCAAAATAAAAAAAATATATATAATTTTTAAAAATATTTTAAAAATCAATCAAAAGACCGAAATAACCAAGTGACATTAAAGAGCCGAATGACTATCAGGATCTAAGGGTCGAGGAGAACTGATATCACTGAACTGAGAACCGAATATAAACCGATCTCAGCGAAATTTTCGACTCAATTTGATAAAATTATATTTCTCCAAAAAATCTATTGCTAAATTAGTCACATCAAATTAATTCATATGCAATAAAAAAAAATAATTAATACGAGTTAAAATATTAAAGCATTGAAATACTATTCTAAATTAATTCATCTAAACACTAAAAAAAAAAAGAAAATCTAATTTTATGGCTCAAATGATTAGTATGTAATATATATATATATATATATATATATATATATATATATATATATATATATATATATATTGACCGTATTTAACAGAGCAATACAAATAGATAAAAATAGATAATAAATATTTTATTAGGATAGAGAATAGAGATTAATTATCAAGTTCACCATATAATTATTTTACATAGTCGCAGCATCTTATAGTACTCTGGATAATCATAAGTTTACTAAACTCCAAACTAATTAACAATCTCCCAGCTGTTTAGCAACTTAAAAGTTAATCCGTTATAGTTATATAGTTAAAAACTAAATCAAAATAAAAGATTTGATCTTATTTTAAAAAAATTTAACTAATATTTGATCTTATATTTAACAACACAAACTATAATTAATTAAAAAATTTCGCAAATATCAGATATCTGAATACAAAAAGTTAACGAATGTGAGTTTATTTTAGAGCTATACTACATATACATTTCAAATACGGTGTATATCATACATTCCACTCCATCCAAGGTGGGAACTTATTCATTAATCACTCCGAAGTGGCCGATAAAATTTATCACATCCTTAAATAGATGAGATATAGAATGTACACTCTATTTGAAGTCTACGTATATTTAACATTAACCTTCATTTTAATATTTTATTAAAATTTGAGTGACTACTAAAATTCGATCCAAATTCAAGTGGGTCTAGTTTATATAATTAATTTTTTTTTCAAATATTTAAACATAAGTTAATAAGCTGTCAACTATAAATTTTACAATCTGGATCCTGAGTGTGCCAATCAATAATGTAATAACATACACGTGGTGTTTACATATACGAACTAATAGTACAGAATCTGACATGTTCCAACTGCTAGCTCTTTCTTAATTAGGTCTATCAGAGCATATATATATATATATATATATTAATATTTTAAATAAATATTTATTATATTATAAAAATACTTAAAGAGGCTTTCAAGCCTCATATAAAAAATTAAAAAATGTCCTTATATTCTTATATTGACTTTTTTTTTTATATATATAAAAAAAACTAAAAAACGTTCTTATATTCTGATATTGATGTTTTTTTTTTTTTTTTTTATATATATAGTATAAAAAAGAAGAAATCGCCGCTAGAGTGTTTTTACAAAAAAAATTTCTAATATCCAATCAAATACCTCCGCGGGAGAAATATGCTTTTTATACAAAATTTCTAATATCCAATCTAATATCAATCAAACTAGTTGACGAATCGTGCTTGGCGACATTTTTTTTAAAAAAATATATAAATAATAAATAATTTATAAAAAATATTTAATAAAAAAATTTATAAAAAATAATACATCTTTTTAGAATACTACGTCCTAATGTAATGTCATTCCGAAAAAAATTCCCATCTAGTCTTTAATTTAAAAATATTTTTAATTTTTTATTTGGATTATTACACAAAAAGTATAAAATTTGATATTTTCATCGTATACGAAATATGTTAGAAAATATAAATAGTAGCATATTTTTAATTTTTTATTTGGATTATTGCACAAAAAGTATAAAATTTGATATTTTCATCGTATACGAAATATGTTAGAAAATACAAATAGTAGCATATTGAGTATAAAAAATTATTGTTGATTTTTCTAAGCATACTGACGCTATTTTTATAAAATATTATTAAACTTTGAAATATATAACCACATTAGAAATTATCAAACTAACTATTTTATTTGGTACTAAATATCTTATTTCCGAAATATTTTTCTCTCACATTTACAGATAGATTGTAATATGATATTCTATTCTTGATGTATCCTACATCAAAAAAAAAAATTTGTATATAAATAATAAATAATTTATAAAAAAAATAAAGAAATAATTCTTACTTTCTTTTTTCGCTCTTCTCAGTAGAATTCAAAGGCTATACGAAAATTAGAATAATGGAATTCTACAGAATAATTGCATGATATCCAAAATATATTAGAAAATATAAAAAGTAACATATTGAGTATAAAATAATATTGTTGTTTTTTCTAGATATATTCTGTAATTTTTTTTAGCAAAATTAAAGCATAAAGAAAATTTTAAAATTTATTTTTATTAAACAATACAGAGCGCTTATTATTTATACGTTGTGTAAAAAATAAAAATAAATTAGATTATTTTTTAAAAATTTTAGAAAATTAGGTTCTTATTATTGTAGATTTTTTTATACTAAATAATTATTGCTTTTTCTAAGCATACTGAAGCTATTTTTACAAAATATTATTAAACTGAAATATATAACCATATTAGAAATTATCAAACTAACTATTTTATTTCGTACTAAATATCTTATTTTCGAAGTATTTTTCTCTTCACGTTTACAGATAAATTGTGATACGATATTCCATCCTACATCAAGAAGATATTTTTGTATATAAATAATAAATAATTTATAAAAAAATAAAGAAATAATTTTTGCTTTTTTTTTTTTTTTTTGGCTCCTCTCACTAGAATCCAAAGGCTATACAAAAATCAAAATAATAGGATTCTAAAGAATAACTATATCACATCCAAAATATATTAGAAAATATAAAAAGTAATATATTGAGTATAAAAAAATATTGCTGTTTTTTCTAGATATACTCTGCAATTTTTTTTAGCAAAATCAAAGCGCTTACTATACATACGTTGTTTAAAAAAAATAATAAATTAGATTTTTTTAAAAAATTTTAGAAAATTAGGTTCTTATTATTGCAGATTTTTTTATACTAAATAATTATTAAACCTGTTTTGTATCTAATGTAGTAATTAATATATACGAAAGAAAATAATAATTAATACAACATAAAAACATGTAATTAAAATGTTACCCCAAAATCAAATAAGGTAATTTGGATAAGTTATTATGTGGGAGAGACTCTGTCCGTTTGTTCAAAGAACTTTCTATGCGTGTGGCGGTCTGTTCGCGCCTCAGTTTTCAAAATGACAACTCTGATTGAAGAAAAAAAAAAAAAATTAAATTGGTTTTCTAAACTCTGGGCGTGACAGATTAGATGGTGCCAGAGCCAACAACCAGCTGGATGTGTATAATGAGTCTCAATTGAGCTTGCGTCTAGATGACAGGGTTAGCGAGACAAGTCTTACATCACCTAGTGATCTTGAACTGTGCGTATGTTTGGGCTGACGAGGACGTCAGGCTTAAACGAGGGGAGTCCGTGACGCCCCCAATAGTCCCACATCGGATGTGGAGGGAATTGTGATTGGATTTATAAGAAACATGGACACTAGTAATAATAACTAGGTTTAAGCATTTTGTGTTGTGATTTGGGCCCAACGAGTTATTATTGCTAGTGGGCCGGGTAGTCATATATTAGTATTAATATTAATAATTAATAGCTAATATGTCTTTTAAAAAATTTAGAGAACTTTATTTTATCTCTAGATGATCAGGATAACTACTGTTGCTTTTTTTTACCATACTATACAATTATTTGAGTAAAATTAAAGTGTAAAACAAATTGAGATTATTTTTACAAAATATTATTAAACTTATCCGTGTTACGCAAGGTTTTTTAAAAAAAAAAACATAAATAATCTCATCCAAAAACAAAATTCTCGTCTACCTTTAATTGAAAAAAATAGTATATTGAGGTTATTTTTATAAAATATTATTAAATTTTGAAACATATAACCACGTCAGAAATTGTTAAACTAACTATTTTATTTTCTGCCAAATATCTTATTTTCGAAGCATTTTTCTCCTACATATACAGATAGATTGGGATGTGATATCTATTCTACATCAAGAAGCTCTCTTTGTATATAAATAATAAATAATTTATAAAAAAAATGATGAATAGAAAAAGAGTAATAGAAATTTTAGTTGTCACGCTCCGAGACCGCCAATTTGGACAGTTCGGGCGCGCCAACAGACCCGCCAATCGGGCATGACCTTTAAATACCTAAATGGAACGGTTCATTTCAATACAAACACAGTTTAATGTAAACGGAAGAGTAACAATCAGAGTACTAAACTAAGTAAATAAAACTTTCATTCATTCAAACAAGCAATTAGAAGGAAATGAAAGAGCAAATATGAGTGAAACTTTAAACTCTAATTGAATTACAACTCTCTTTAACATGAAACTTTAGACTTAAAGAAATTACATCTTTCATTCAACATTCCCGAAATGAAAGCTTAACATTTAAAATTTACAACATTTTCCTCACATACAAGTTCGCTCAAAATAAAACCAAAATGAACGGGCGACTCTAGACTGCTAGGTCGCTAAGCTGCTGGGCCCTTACCCCTGTCACGTGCCTCGCTCGATGTAGCTGAACCTGTAATGATATCACCTAAGAGTGTGAGATGCCAAGGGAGAGTGGGAGCAATGGACTGATGTCCATTGTTGGCCGGGGCAAGCAAAAGGGGGGGGGGGGGGCTCGCGCAGTGGTGCGCAGCGCGCAGGCGCGCGGTGCGTGGCGCGCGGCGGGCACGCAGCACGCTGGCGCGCAGTGCGCAGCGCAGGCGCGCGGTGCGCAGCACGCGGCAGCAGCGGCAGTGGGGCGCGGCGAGCGAGCTCGGTTTTGTTGTCGTCGCGCTGTTTGCGCACGCCGTGGCTCTGTGGGACCCGGGGATCGCATGGACTGTTTTAGACAGATTTTGACGAGGTTTGTCCTTTTTGTTGCCTTCTCAGGACGACGTCATGTTGCGCGGGTTTAGGCGAAGCGCCGTGTGGAGCTCGGTTAATGTGTGTATGTGTTGTGAATTATGTTGGTGATTGTGTAAGGTGTGCACAGGTGATGAACTTGAGAGTGTGGCGCATTGGTTTAAGTGTGAAAGTGAGCATTTGGAGCCTGGCAGTTTGTGTTTGAGATGTATGTGTTGGGTGGATTTATTTAAATTGTGTATAAGAGAGCACCAATTAATGTGTGTGTTTTGGTGATGCTTAGTGTTTAAGTGGTGTTGAGGAGCTTGTGTGCATGTGCTGCTTGTTGGCTGTTGAGGAGCAGAGGGAGTGCTATGGTTTTGGGCTTGTATGTGTGAAGTGTGTGTGTGTATGTGAGTGTTCGGTGTGTGTTGTGGGATCTATATGGTGTAGGTAGAAGTTATGGAATTTTTTTGAATATGATGCTGATGTTGTGGGTGGACTTATGCAATGGAGGTATTTGGATGCAAATATTTTTTTTTATTTATGCTGAAGCTTAGAGTAAGTGCTGTGGAGGACTTCGTATGGGCTAATGCTACGTGGTGGTGCTGTGACTGCTATTTGGTGCTGTGACTGCTAGTTGGTGCTGTGAGATGTTTGTGTGGGTGTGCTTTTGGAACTTGTATAGGGTGGTGTGGATTTTGGTAAATTATGTTTTGTGAGTGTTGGGTTGCTGTTGGATTGAGGTGGAGGTAAAATGGACTTAGTTTATGAGTATTTGTGTGCTGTGGATGTGTGGAGTGAGCCGTTGCGCGCCGAAATTTTTGTGTGGACTCGAGAGAATTTATTGGAGCTTTCGAGGATTTTTCCGGGACTTGCGGCACGATTTTCGAGGTTTCGTCAGTTTGAGGTTTCGGCACTTCACCGACTTCAGCAACTGTCTGCGGAAAGCGTTCCAGGTCGGTTGGAATTTCTCCAAAATTTATGGAATGCCCTTTAATGCTCCTGAATGCATTTTGATCATGTTTATTATGTTACTTTCACTGTTTTTACATCTGATAGTTGCTTAGGATTTTTTAGAAAATTATTTAGAACCCTAGATCATTTTTTGTATACTCCTGTTACCTTATGACACTAGACTGAATGTTCTGTCGGCTTTATTGTTGCTCCCTGATCGTTTTAAATATCGAGTAAAGCCCGTTTTAAGGAAAACATCATTTTCAAAGGGTTTTTTTTAAAAAAATTATGAGTTCGCCAGGGGTACGGCATAGATTCATGGTGCATTAGACCTCGTGCATGGGGGCCGAGGGGTCTTTTTTGAGTTTTGAGACGAGTTACAGTGTCATTTGACGTTTGAGCTTCCTTATGGCATAGTGAGATTACTATAGATCATGGGTCGTATTCTGATTTAGTGGTGGAGGTGGTTCTCCCACTTAGCTTTGAGGATTTTGGGGTTCCGGCAGATCGAGTCGTGGAGGTTTCCCGACTCAGCCATGGTCGTGCATTATCAGATTGAGTCGTTGAGAGTTCTCCGACATAGCTGTGAGAGTGTTTGGGCTATTCATGATCGAGTCGAGTTTCTTTTTCCGACTGAGTTGTGTTTTCGAGCTTTGAGTTACCGATCTGTTTGATCGTGGATTATAGCCTGCATGTGCCGCATATTGAGACAGTGAGACAGATGTGATACTTGAGTTCGGTGGGGTCGCTCCCCTCGAGCTACGCCCCAGGTGCGATGATGATACCGAGCCTGACGAGGCTGCGTGTCACGCCCCGAGTTCGAAAAACAGCGTCTAATTTTTTTTTTTTTAAATCAGAGTTTTAAAACAGCCAGGGCGCAACAGACCGCCACATATATAGAAGAGTCCCAATCCCCATTTGAGATTGAGCCTTTTCTATATATGCACGGCTAGCTTTACAACAATATCAGAGTAACTAACTACGTTCTACTAAAAGTTATTACAATAACTTAAACAATTAATTTTACAACTTGTTGTACAATTACAATCTCAAACTTTAACATCTTCTAATACACAGATACGGCTGTCCAGGGTTAACTTCTAACTCGGAATCTCACCAACATGTCCCGACATCCCAGCACCCGATCGACCTGAAAAATAGTCACCCAAGGGTTGTGAGATACATCGACAGTGTATCCCAGTGGGCACGACGAACCGAGAAATAGCAGATCGTACCTACTGGCATACAATACTACAGGATAGTAGTAAATCAACATATTAGGTAAGCATGTTTATGAAGCGAATGATTAATCAATCAATTAAGCATATATAGATCTCAACAGGAGTATATGTAAGCAAGTAACAATTTGATCAAGAGTATACTGAGCAATAATAGATACTGTAATAAGCATGCTGAATAACTGTATAGGCAGAAATCATACAAATGCTGATAGTAAATGACTGTAATCAAGCAGGAACTGAACAATCAGGGTACAAGATGAATGTAAATGAATCATGGAGATGATAAAAGCTATGCGTCAATGAAAAGAAACTCAAGTACCCAATCACAATGCCACTATTGGTCACGGGGACCTCAGGCTAATGCCACTAATGGTCACATCGAACCTCAGGCTAATGCCACTATTGGTCTTATCGAACCGCATTATAACTGGCTGACATAACCTGCACGCGCAGAGGCTCTGCCTCCCGATGCAAAGGTGTCACGCCCCGAGTTTTGAAAAGCAGGCTAATTTTTTTTTTTTTTTTTTTTTTTTTTTTTTTTTTTTTTTTTTTTTTTTTTTTTTTTTTTTTTTTTTTTTATAAATCAGAGTTCGCAGACCAGGCGTAACAGACCGCCACATGTATAGTAAATTCCCTGCCCAACTGGACAGAGCCTTTCCTATACATGCACGGCTAATCATAATCAGTCAATATCAGAGTAGTCTAAACTACGCATGCAAAACTAGTCAATTTATAATAATTAAACTGAAATGCGGAAAATAAAATACACTGACTAAATAAGGGTCGATACTATCGCAATCGTCTCACCAACGTGTCCCGACATCCCATCACCCAGCGACCTGAAAAATGGTCACCCAGGGGGTGTGAGATACACTGTACATGTATCCCAGTGGGCACGACGAGCCGAGAAATAGCTAATCGTACCTACTGGGTACAATAATCTGCGGATAGTAAAGATCATAGGGTAAAGCTGAATAACAATAAGATCTACTGATAATCAACATACATCCACAGATAACTGAATAGGCAGATAATCAATGGTAATGAAACTGCAGGTAATAAATGCTGAAAATCAATGTATAGCTATAAAATCAAGCATAAGGACTGCAGGTAAGTAACACCAGAAATATGGATATAATCGAGTCAATCAATCATAACTGAGCAGTAAGGGTACAGGGTAAGATATCTATCAATAACAGCACAAGATAATAAGAATGCGTCAACAAATGAACTCAAGTACCCAATCAATGCCAGTATTGGTCACGAGGACCTCAGGCTCATACCACCTAACTGGCACCTAACAGGCTGACATAACCCCGCACCCACTGGTGCCTAACTGGGGGCTCACGGGTCCTTCCTCTAGACCACTTTACCGGTAAAGAACACTGTGACGGTGGCCAAACCGTCCGTGTACGTGACGTACAGCGTGCGTGGTAGTCATCATGCTATGATCAAAAGCTCCCGGTCTAATGACCAGGTAGTCGGCAATAAGCCGAGATCCCAACAGGGAAATCATCTATCATATCGATCAGAATCTATCATGCGTATCGGAACATCAAGTAGTATCTATCAATCATGCATACCGGAATATCAATAATATATCGGCTGACAGGAATCAACAAGTATAATCGATCATGACATCTATGTACTATAAGTGTAAAAGCTGACAAGCAGACATACATGATGTGTCGAAAGGGATCGATGTCTATCATGAAAGATCATCTGGCATATAGATATATGAATCATCGGGACAATCAAGAACAGGCAAAATCATCAGGAATCTATCATGCAAATCTATATACTGGGATATAAGAGCTGATAAACAGAACATATAGTATGTCTCACATAGATCAAGATATGTCAGGAATAATCATAGGACATGTCAATGCAATCATCAGGGCTAATCTAGACAAAATCAGCATGTATATATGACGAGTCCAAAAGAATCAGTATCTATCAGGAAGATCAAGTGATATATGCAGTCATCATAAGTCATATAGGTCAAATCAACAAGCTAATTCAAAAACAGGTGTCCGACTGGACTAAAGCAACCAGAGGGCCAAAGAGCTAAAGCCCGGATCGAAAGTAACCCACCTGTCGTTTGCAGGCGAACTTCGACTCCAACTGAACGCTCGAATACTCTGCCCACCTAAGTCAAGATTATGATCAGGGAACAACTCAAACATACTCATCCCGACAAAACTATAATACTCAGTTGATTACACGAATTCGCACCGTAATTCGTAAAACCGACAATTTTGCCGTTTTACGAAACAAGATCCGTTTCCCGCTCAACTAGAGTCAACGGAACTTTAACAAAAAGCTTAGAGGGTGCGTAAATACTGTCTAAAGACAGCCAGCACAATACATTTGCAACTTAATCCATAGTTTTCCTTAAAATCGCATAATTACCCCAATTTGAACACTGTTTTGACCCGTTCTTCCAAACCAGGAATCCAAAGACAGCACCGTAAATTTCAGCGTGTCCGTCACGACAAGACGAAGCTCGTGCTCACCATTTGGAAGCAGCACGAGACCCGAGGAAAACTTCGGCCCATAAAATTCCTCTCTAACATAGCCAAATAGCATTTTAGTTTCTCCGGCTCATCAAAACCAAAATCTAACGCGAGCATCGCGTTCAGTGACCCCAATTTAGCTAGGAGCACACTGTCGCGGCTTTGCAAACAGCCCCAAATGCTAAAACGAGCATCTTTTAACATAAAACCTAGTTTTTAATACAACTTTAAATCCATTCATCAAAAACCAAAATGTTATATATTAAAGTGTCTCTGGACAGTGCCAGGACCCCAGGGCTCACCTCATTTTCAGTCCAAAACTGATGGATCAACCAGATCCAAGTTCCTTGCTCTCTAACACTTTGACAATGCACCACACACACATCCACTCAGACCCAATTTGATCTGAAGTGAGTACTGAGCTCAGAGGATGATTTAAAACAACTTTTATATTTTAATCGAAATCTAATTCCCTACTTTTCTTCTTTGAAACATTTCATCGAACAACTATTGTGCACAACTTCACAAAACACAAAACACCAAACCTTGAGTTGGTTCTCTGCAGAGGGAACTCCAGGGGCTCTCTAACTTGGATAGAAAGTATTGATTAAATGTTTAGAGATTACCTGGGCATTTGAACGGCGACGGGAGGCGACGACGGCGACCCACGGCCACCCTCACCCGAGCTCGGTGGCCGTTAATGGCGAAATTCAACCGGAGGCTTTTGAGACCCAGAAACTTGGACCAGATGGGTCCCCCCGGCTCCCCGATGCTTCCTGAGAGGGTGGCCGGCGGCGCAGAGCGGCGACGTTCGCCGGCGACGCAACTTGGTGGAGCTCGGGCAAAGTTCATGGTGCAACTTTAGAGGGGAGAAGTCCCATGTTCAACCTCCCATGCAACCACCTGGGAAGCTTCTACCCAGCTTCATGAACTCACCTGAGTCACTATCCCATCGCGCGGAACCCCGGAGATCGCCGGCGACGGAGCTCGGCCAAGATGATGGCCGTTAATGGCGGATCTTCGTCCGGTCTGCATGGCCCGCATGCAAGGGCATGAACGGATCCCCCTCGGCCACATGAAGCTAACCAGGGTCATCGCCGGCGTCGGGGACCAACGGCGGCGCCGGGCGGCGATGGTCGGCCAAGGTGCAAGAATGGCCGATTGGATCCTCGCACCGCTTGGATCCTCGACCGATCGACTTACAACTTGATGGAGCTCTTGAAGTCACCAAGAAGAAGAGGTTCAACGGTCTTGATCCTCATCTTGACGGTTGGATCCTTCCCGCAACCGAGGCTTAGCTATTCCGGCGATAAGTTGCGCTCCCGTCGGCCACCCATGGCACGGCGGCGGCTGGGACTACACAGGGAGGAAGCACTCGGTATAAGGATAAGGTTGGTAGGGTCTATGGGTCATTATATTACAATAAATCCCAACAACTCACCTTGCCGGAAAACGAGGAAGAAGGAAACTTCCCCGCGGCGGTGCACGGCGGAGGCCGGCGTCGGTTCACCCCGGGCTCGATGTCACGCACACAGAGGAGCTCTCAGATTTATCTTGGAACAATCAAAACCCCCCTAGTTACTTCCCTTCTCAAACACACCGGAAAAAGAAAGCTTTTCTTGTATTCCTTGGGCTTTTCCGGCGACGGGGCGGCGGTGGCGCCGGCACGACGGATGAGAATATGGTAGGGTGGAGGCGGCTAGGGGCTAGGGCTAAGAGGATGTAATACTCGGAAAAGTTGTGCTAGTGTAAAGGGTGTTTTGCAGGTGCGAATGTGTGCGAGGAAACGAAATTAACCTTAGTGGGGTGTACCGGTGTACGGTAGGCACAATTGCCGAAGCACAAATTCCGCCTTTCCGATCCGAGTCTGATCTCGGAAATCTGAGATCGCCAGTGCGACCGTCTCATCGAATTGAGTGGAAATGGTATAGACCGTTGGCTGATCCGACGATCGGATCGTCCGAAAATCAGCAAGAAAACTAGTGGGACCCACGGCTTAAGTGAATAGTAAAATGAATAGTAACCCCTGATTTTCGGTCCCCTCTCGATCGGTCGTTGGCCATTTCATTGTCCAAAATCCAAACCTAGCAGTATGAGTAGACGACTCTAGCTAATTTCGACGTTCTGAGCGCAATGACGCTGACGGAATTTTCGTTTGACGATCCTAGTGTCTCGAAAAGCGCGATAAACCGTATTTGGATACAGTATTTATGGACCGAGAATTTATCCGGGCGTTTTCTCGAAAAACAAAAATCGCTACCTGATAGGTTTCGTCGAGCCGGACGTCGTGGCGAAATCCGTTTTTCGATTCAACGACTAAAATACCTCGAAAAGCGTGAAACACGGTGAAAAATGCGATAAATTGCGCGAAGACCCTATTTTTTGTGCTCCGTAACGCGTGCCACTCGGTGGTGAGGGACTAAGCTGTAAGGCGGGAATATTTCTGGGAAGGGCTTGGTTTTAAATATCAAATGATGGAGGGTTTAAATGCATTTGTGCATATGCACTATTTATACACATGCAAGATTAGGGTTTTTGGAAACCCTAGACCCGTAGCCTCTGCCCCCAGCCGCAGCTCCCAACTGCACCCATCCCTCCGCCGCACTCCTCGCAAGTCGCGAACCGGCCGCCGCCACCCCGTCGCCGGTGAAGAAGGGCATCAAGAAACCCTTCATCTCGGGTTGGAAAAGGGAGGGTTGCTCACCGAGGGTTCTGGGTGGTCCCAAACGTCTTCTGGGAGAGCCTCCGCGTGGTGGACACGGAGCTGGGGTGAACCCGACACCAACTCCGCCGTGCGCCGCCGCGGGAGAACCTCCTTCTTCCTCGTTTTCCGGCGAGGTGAGTTGTTGGATTTATTGTAATATAATGGCCCAGGGACCCTACCATGGACCTCCTGACGTTGAGGTGATCATCCACGTGTAGCCCCAGCCGCCGCCGTCGTCTCTGTTGCCGGCGGGGGCGACTTCTTGCCGGAGGTCCATCTTCGGCCGATCTTGAGCGCGGAGTTTTTCCGACCGTTGAAAACACGATCGGTGCCATTGATTCTCTCCTCCCCATCGACTGCAACCTACCTGCAAAGTTGGAGGAAGATCGGTTGAGGGACCGCGCCGTACGGCGATGCCCTAGAACCGGGTTTTGTTGTATTTCGCCGGAAATCCTCCAACCGGCGCCGCCGCTCGACCCCGTCGCCGGCCACCACTGCAGGAAGGTCCTTGGCATCCAGCAGAATCTTTTGGTCCAAGTTGCAGAGGCCCGAGTGCACCGGACCGGATTCCGCCATTAGAGCTCCAGTTTTCCGGCGAACTCATTTTCCGGCCAACCCGGAGCTTCGCCAGGTGGGAAACCGACTCGGGTAGGTTCTTATGGATATGTTGGAGCTTCCCATCAATTTGCATGCGAATGTTAACGTGGGAATTTTCTGGTTTGTAGTTGCACCCCCCTCCTTGGCCGAGCAACCCCACCGCCGCCGCCGCTGCTTCGGACTGCCGGCCATCGATTCGGGTGAGCCCTAAATACCTTTTCTAGTGTTCCTATCATTTTCGTTTAGTCCGAGAACCCCTAGTTATTAAGTTGGCTCAATGTTGATAATTAGTGAGGATAATTGGGTTTGGGTCCGGCCGCCGCCGCCTCCGGCCGCTGGTTGAGGGTCGTACTTGGACCAAACTTCTTCTGGGAAGTTACTGAATGCCATGCTCCATCTTGATCAGGTTGGAACTTGATTTGTTTCAAGTAGAGCCCAAACCGAGCCTAGCTTCATTAAGGGTGTTGCTCCGGTGAGTTTTCCGGCCGATTTCCGACGCACCCGAGGTGAGCCCTCGACTCAGTAGATTACCCAGAGCACGATGCTCACTTGTATTTTAATTTTAGTTAAGTATTTATTTGGTAACGGCATAGTGATATTTGAGGGTTAAATGTTTATGGGCCAAATCTATTTGTGGGCCTCTTGTCGGCCCAAACTTGTGAGCACGGGTTCCGCCTCGTCAAACCAGACGCGCTGAAATTTACGGCGCTGTCTTTGGCTTCCTGGTTTGGAAGAACGAGCCAAAACAACGGTTAAAAAGGGTGTATTTATAGCAATAATTCAATAGAGGATATTGCGTTTTAGTCCCCGTCTGCCCAAACATCAAAATTATGATGTTTAGGGACAGCAGGTGTAGTTGGACGATATTGGGATATTTTTAGACCGTCGGCAGGTCATGATCGGAGGTTCAATGGATTTTCGGGAATTTCGATTTAAGCCTAGTTTCGGCTGAGTTCCCCGTATTAGCGACATGTTAGTGTAGTGTTGTCGGGATGGATATGAGTGAGTCTAGTTCTGACTACAGTTTCTATTCAGGGCCCAGTTGTTCAGCACCAGCCGCCTAGTAGTCTAGCGAGAGCTCGGGATCAGCCTATATTCAGGTGGGTTGTTGCTTTAAGTCCTTGCATTTAATTCTATTAAATTGGGTGGGGTCAATCTTGTGCATACTTGGGTTAAAGATCGAAGGGTGATAGACATTACTTGTTTGACTGTGCTAACGTTTAAAACAAAGAGAAAAAGAGAATATAGAAAAAGAAGGGATGTTCTAAACTTTATACGGATCTCGTGCTTGGATTAAAATAGTGTGGGTTTGATTTTGAAAGTTCTAGCATTTAGTTCTATCATGTTGGACGGGGACAAGCAAGTGCGTACGTGGGTTGAGTGGGGTGTTTAGCGTCGATCCCCGAGGACCGTTTGCTTTAAATATTACATATTATCGTTCCACTTTAAATGCTACCGGTTATCGTTTCTTTAGATGTTACATGTTACCGCTTTACTTCGATTATACTTGTTAGTAGGGTACTTTGATTACACATGCTACTATCTTGCTCTTGTTCATACATCATGGTTACTTGGCTCGAGGCTGCAGCACGCGCACCCGCGGTTTGGCCACCGCAAAGGGTGCGCTTTTCCGGAAAAGTGGTCTATGACCCGTGTATACCCACGAGGTGACGTAGTGGGGCCCCTTATTAGTTGTGGGGTTGAGGCGCCGAGGTGCGAGCGATGCGACCCGTCGGTTTAGTTGCCCGACGTGGTCGGGTTTTGCAGGTACGGTGCGACCCGTCGGTTTAGTTGCCCGACGTGGTCGGGTTTTGCAGGTACGGTACGGCCGTCGGTTTAGTTGTCCGACGTGGTCGGGTATAGCAGGACACAGGTGTACAGGTTATCGTTTCCCTCTTGAGAGGGTGGTTGCTCCGGTTGGTTCCACGGTTTGTTTTACTATATTTTCCTGCTCTACTATTATTCGTCACTGACTTCCCACTTTGTGACAGGGTCCAGACGGGGGAAGGGGTAGGCGACGGTGAGGACGGGGCAGGAGCTTCTGGGTTGCTGGGAATCCCTGAATCGTATTGTTTCTTTCATCTTTACACTTCATTTACCTTGTAGTTATGTGTGAGGTTCTCGATGCCCTCGTGGGGTCGACGTGGATGTCGGTATGGGTTGCATTTAGTTATCCTTTTATGCATTACTATTCCTTCTATTTCTGTTGGCCATTTGAAAAAGAAAAAGAAAACTAAACCAAAGAAAAGATTGCGACAACCGTTTTTAAAATCTAAGTGTCGTGTGGGCACTGGTTTCAAAACCCTGTGGATTTATGCTGATTGCGAAACTCGTTTTCAAAACATAAGCGCCGGGTGGGCGCTCTTTTAAATCTGTGGATTTATCCTTTTCAAATTGATCGGCCATGCGCTTTAACAAACTTGAATGCTAGTTGTATGTTAGTAACCGTTGTGATTGAATGGTTGTGAATGTTTGGGAGATGTACTAAACGCTACGCCGTGCACATACAGGGGGGGACTCTGTCCGTTTGCAGAGAGATCCTGTATGTGCGGCGGATCTGGGCACGCGCCGGGGAAGAGAAATCTCTTTTGAAGAAAAAAAAAAAAAAAACGAACCGTTTCCGCTAAAACAAACCCCCGGGGCGTGACAGATTAAGATGGTATCAGAGAAATGAACTCCTTTCAATCACAACAGTTAGCGCCGACATCCATGTAAATACCTCACTTGTGCTACAGATGAATGAAATGTGTAGGGCATAGGAGTGTAGAACGCGAGTGATCGGGGGGGGGGAATGTATAGGTCCCTTTTCGAGATAGTTGGTTGTGTGCTATGCTAGCGGAGTCGTGAGCTGACTTGGGTTGTGTGTATGTACGGGTTAAGTTGTTTTCCGGTTTAACTCGGCTGTCGTGCTTGTGTAGTTGGGTGGTTTGGGAGGCTGGGGTCGAGGCCGGCAGCCACCGAGGTCCCGACGGTTGCTGGGAATCAATGGATTAAGCAACCAGCACGGGACACGGTGGGCCTGCTGGCGGTGTTGATGCACTTGGTGCGGCTGTTAACACAGCAGATCGTGCGCCGGCTTTTGTTTTTCGAACCCCTTCCTCTGCCAATGTTCTGGTCGTCATTAGTAACGGTGACTGGTGGTAGTGTAATCTGCTGTGGTTGTTTGACGGTCTGCTGGGTTGTCGGTCATGGGCAACCGGGTAGCCTCTCGTCTAGATTTGCACCTTCTAAACCTGCTAGTTTTAGGTTACAGCAGATAGTCGGCCGATTCGTTTTGCATCTTGGGTAAGGTATGGGTGGGAATGGGGATTCTTCCCCTATGGTTGTTACCCATAGTTCGGCTCCTTGCTGTGGTCACTGCGATGGTTGTAGGAATCGTCATGGTGGGGTCTTGGGGTTCTCCTTTAGGTTGAGAAAAGAGACCACCGGGGCTAGTAAATCTTGTTCGTTTGGGCTCGTTTCTTTCTTTTAATTGAGTGGACCTAGAGCTTAGAATACTCCTAGTTGGGAATGTGATCGTTTGGTCTGGAGATATGCAGCTCGGTTCAGTGCAGGGTTCTTGGAAGGGAGACTATGGTTTACGAAGCAGTGTAGATCAGCGGGGGATTGTTGACTATATGGCGCTCTGGCATTGGTTGCTTTCGGCTAGGATGCCCTGCTTTCGGTTTTTCTGTGGGGGGTAGGCCTCGTGGCAGGACCTAGAGCGGAAATCTAGCGTTAGTTTTGACCGTCGCCTCGGTAGAACGGACAGTCGGAACGGACAACCCGGGATGGTGGTTATGCTCCGAGCTAGTAGTCCGTGTTGGCGACGGGTGGGTTTGTCGTTTTCAAAGGAAGATTACTTGTAGGCGGTGACCCGGCTAGTTGGATTGGCACATCCTGGAGTTGTGTAAGGGTATTAGTGTGGCTTCCCCCTTTGTGGTCGGGTTAGTTTGGGCATTTACGGGCCGTCGGTCTGGGTTTGGCGGTAGGTCCAGGGTACCTCGACGCATCACAAGACTTTGGCTGCTGACTGCTCAACACCGTCCGAGGTGGTCCGCGAACCAGCGGCGTCATAGCAGGGAACTCCAAGTCGAGGAACAGGCTTACTTAGGTTAGTTTCGACCAAGAGAGACGGGACGGTAGGGTTGCCAGGCGGGTCGAGCCGTCGTCTGTCTGAAATCTCAGGGTGGTTCAGTCCGGTAGTTTTTTTCGTTCAGGGTTACCGCCGAGTTTCGCCAAGAGATATATGGCGTTTCGCGTGTCATCGCTTCGGGGTTGGATTATTGAACGCCCCAACGGTGTTCGTGGGTTTGATGAACAGAAAGTTTCCAGACCCTTCTTGGGTCAACTTGCGTACGAACAGGGAGCGTCTGACCTTTCAGACCCTCAGGGACCAGAGAGGGTAGGCCAAACTCCAAAGGTTTGAGTTTGGGCATCGCGGGGGAGAGTTAAGGCCTTTACGACCAAGCAACTCAAGGAAACGATGCGACCAATCAAGATCACTCTGGAAAGACAAGTGGAGCAGTCGATGCCTGGAGCGGTAAGGGTCAGACAGGAGACATACCGGTAACCGCGATTACGTAGCAGGACGGACCAACAGCAGACCGTTGGTGGCTTAAATTGACAAGGGATGTAGCACAATGCGTGGCTTCCTTTTGGGTCGGTCATCGAATAAAGGCCGAACGTCAGCGCCCGGCGGGGAAAACTGCAATCTCTCCTAGTGCCAGAGAGAAACGAGCGAATCATGAGGGGCGCAAAGCCATTTGGGAGTGCAAGCTGGACATGGTTGGGCACTTTCCCCATTTATGGGATTCCTGGTGTGTCCAAGTTTCGAGGACGAAACTTCTTTTAAGGTGTGAGTGATGTAATACTCGGAAAAGTTGTGCTAGTGTAAAGGGTGTTTTGCAGGTGCGAATGTGTGCGAGGAAACGAAATTAACCTTAGTGGGGTGTACCGGTGTACGGTAGGCACAATTGCCGAAGCACAAATTCCGCCTTTCCGATCCGAGTCTGATCTCGGAAATCTGAGATCGCCAGTGCGACCGTCTCATCGAATCGAGTGGAAATGGTATAGACCGTTTGCTGATCCGACGATCGGATCGTCCGAAAATCAGCAAGAAAACTAGTGGGACCCACGGCTTAAGTGAATAGTAAAATGAATAGTAACCCCTGATTTTCGGTCCCCTCTCGATCGGTCGTTGGCCATTTCATTGTCCAAAATCCAAACCTAGCAGTATGAGTAGACGACTCTAGCTAATTTCGACGTTCTGAGCGCAATGACGCTGACGGAATTTTCGTTTGACGATCCTAGTGTCTCGAAAAGCGCGATAAACCGTATTTGGATACAGTATTTATGGACCGAGAATTTATCCGGGCGTTTTCTCGAAAAACAAAAATCGCTACCTGATAGGTTTCGTCGAGCCGGACGTCGTGGCGAAATCCGTTTTTCGATTCAACGACTAAAATACCTCGAAAAGCGTGAAACACGGTGAAAAATGCGATAAATTGCGCGAAGACCCTATTTTTTGTGCTCCGTAACGCGTGCCACTCGGTGGTGAGGGACTAAGCTGTAAGGCGGGAATATTTCTGGGAAGGGCTTGGTTTTAAATATCAAATGATGGAGGGTTTAAATGCATTTGTGCATATGCACTATTTATACACATGCAAGATTAGGGTTTTTGGAAACCCTAGACCCGTAGCCTCTGCCCCCAGCCGCAGCTCCCAACTGCACCCATCCCTCCGCCGCACTCCTCGCAAGTCGCGAACCGGCCGCCGCCACCCCGTCGCCGGTGAAGAAGGGCATCAAGAAACCCTTCATCTCGGGTTGGAAAAGGGAGGGTTGCTCACCGAGGGTTCTGGGTGGTCCCAAACGTCTTCTGGGAGAGCCTCCGCGTGGTGGACACGGAGCTGGGGTGAACCCGACACCAACTCCGCCGTGCGCCGCCGCGGGAGAACCTCCTTCTTCCTCGTTTTCCGGCGAGGTGAGTTGTTGGATTTATTGTAATATAATGGCCCAGGGACCCTACCATGGACCTCCTGACGTTGAGGTGATCATCCACGTGTAGCCCCAGCCGCCGCCGTCGTCTCTGTTGCCGGCGGGGGGCGACTTCTTGCCGGAGGTCCATCTTCGGCCGATCTTGAGCGCGGAGTTTTTCCGACCGTTGAAAACACGATCGGTGCCATTGATTCTCTCCTCCCCATCGACTGCAACCTACCTGCAAAGTTGGAGGAAGATCGGTTGAGGGACCGCGCCGTACGGCGATGCCCTAGAACCGGGTTTTGTTGTATTTCGCCGGAAATCCTCCAACCGGCGCCGCCGCTCGACCCCGTCGCCGGCCACCACTGCAGGAAGGTCCTTGGCATCCAGCAGAATCTTTTGGTCCAAGTTGCAGAGGCCCGAGTGCACCGGACCGGATTCCGCCATTAGAGCTCCAGTTTTCCGGCGAACTCATTTTCCGGCCAACCCGGAGCTTCGCCAGGTGGGAAACCGACTCGGGTAGGTTCTTATGGATATGTTGGAGCTTCCCATCAATTTGCATGCGAATGTTAACGTGGGAATTTTCTGGTTTGTAGTTGCACCCCCCTCCTTGGCCGAGCAACCCCACCGCCGCCGCCGCTGCTTCGGACTGCCGGCCATCGATTCGGGTGAGCCCTAAATACCTTTTCTAGTGTTCCTATCATTTTCGTTTAGTCCGAGAACCCCTAGTTATTAAGTTGGCTCAATGTTGATAATTAGTGAGGATAATTGGGTTTGGGTCCGGCCGCCGCCGCCTCCGGCCGCTGGTTGAGGGTCGTACTTGGACCAAACTTCTTCTGGGAAGTTACTGAATGCCATGCTCCATCTTGATCAGGTTGGAACTTGATTTGTTTCAAGTAGAGCCCAAACCGAGCCTAGCTTCATTAAGGGTGTTGCTCCGGTGAGTTTTCCGGCCGATTTCCGACGCACCCGAGGTGAGCCCTCGACTCAGTAGATTACCCAGAGCACGATGCTCACTTGTATTTTAATTTTAGTTAAGTATTTATTTGGTAACGGCATAGTGATATTTGAGGGTTAAATGTTTATGGGCCAAATCTATTTGTGGGCCTCTTGTCGGCCCAAACTTGTGAGCACGGGTTCCGCCTCGTCAAACCAGACGCGCTGAAATTTACGGCGCTGTCTTTGGCTTCCTGGTTTGGAAGAACGAGCCAAAACAACGGTTAAAAAGGGTGTATTTATAGCAATAATTCAATAGAGGATATTGCGTTTTAGTCCCCGTCTGCCCAAACATCAAAATTATGATGTTTAGGGACAGCAGGTGTAGTTGGACGATATTGGGATATTTTTAGACCGTCGGCAGGTCATGATCGGAGGTTCAATGGATTTTCGGGAATTTCGATTTAAGCCTAGTTTCGGCTGAGTTCCCCGTATTAGCGACATGTTAGTGTAGTGTTGTCGGGATGGATATGAGTGAGTCTAGTTCTGACTACAGTTTCTATTCAGGGCCCAGTTGTTCAGCACCAGCCGCCTAGTAGTCTAGCGAGAGCTCGGGATCAGCCTATATTCAGGTGGGTTGTTGCTTTAAGTCCTTGCATTTAATTCTATTAAATTGGGTGGGGTCAATCTTGTGCATACTTGGGTTAAAGATCGAAGGGTGATAGACATTACTTGTTTGACTGTGCTAACGTTTAAAACAAAGAGAAAAAGAGAATATAGAAAAAGAAGGGATGTTCTAAACTTTATACGGATCTCGTGCTTGGATTAAAATAGTGTGGGTTTGATTTTGAAAGTTCTAGCATTTAGTTCTATCATGTTGGACGGGGACAAGCAAGTGCGTACGTGGGTTGAGTGGGGTGTTTAGCGTCGATCCCCGAGGACCGTTTGCTTTAAATATTACATATTATCGTTCCACTTTAAATGCTACCGGTTATCGTTTCTTTAGATGTTACATGTTACCGCTTTACTTCGATTATACTTGTTAGTAGGGTACTTTGATTACACATGCTACTATCTTGCTCTTGTTCATACATCATGGTTACTTGGCTCGAGGCTGCAGCACGCGCACCCGCGGTTTGGCCACCGCAAAGGGTGCGCTTTTCCGGAAAAGTGGTCTATGACCCGTGTATACCCACGAGGTGACGTAGTGGGGCCCCTTATTAGTTGTGGGGTTGAGGCGCCGAGGTGCGAGCGATGCGACCCGTCGGTTTAGTTGCCCGACGTGGTCGGGTTTTGCAGGTACGGTGCGACCCGTCGGTTTAGTTGCCCGACGTGGTCGGGTTTTGCAGGTACGGTACGGCCGTCGGTTTAGTTGTCCGACGTGGTCGGGTATAGCAGGACACAGGTGTACAGGTTATCGTTTCCCTCTTGAGAGGGTGGTTGCTCCGGTTGGTTCCACGGTTTGTTTTACTATATTTTCCTGCTCTACTATTATTCGTCACTGACTTCCCACTTTGTGACAGGGTCCAGACGGGGGAAGGGGTAGGCGACGGTGAGGACGGGGCAGGAGCTTCTGGGTTGCTGGGAATCCCTGAATCGTATTGTTTCTTTCATCTTTACACTTCATTTACCTTGTAGTTATGTGTGAGGTTCTCGATGCCCTCGTGGGGTCGACGTGGATGTCGGTATGGGTTGCATTTAGTTATCCTTTTATGCATTACTATTCCTTCTATTTCTGTTGGCCATTTGAAAAAGAAAAAGAAAACTAAACCAAAGAAAAGATTGCGACGACCGTTTTAAAAATCTAAGTGTCGTGTGGGCACTGGTTTCAAAACCCTGTGGATTTATACTGATTGCGAAACTCGTTTTCAAAACATAAGCGCCGGGTGGGCGCTCTTTTAAATCTGTGGATTTATCCTTTTCAAATTGATCGGCCATGCGCTTTAACAAACTTGAATGCTAGTTGTATGTTAGTAACCGTTGTGATTGAATGGTTGTGAATGTTTGGGAGATGTACTAAACGCTACGCCGTGCACATACAGGGGGGGACTCTGTCCGTTTGCAGAGAGATCCTGTATGTGCGGCGGATCTGGGCACGCGCCGGGGAAGAGAAATCTCTTTTGAAGAAAAAAAAAAAAAAAACGAACCGTTTCCGCTAAAACAAACCCCCGGGGCGTGACAGAGGAGTAGGGTTTCTTTTCTTTTGGAAACCTAATCGAGTTGTATACATATATATATTGCAAGGAGTAATTGCAAATAACCCTCCAACGATTAGTATTAGTGTTTTAGTCCCCCACAGCAATATTATCTCACACCTAGGTCCCTCACTAAACCAGTGGCACGAAAATCGAGGCACAATTATAGGGATTATTGTGCAATTACTGCATTTTCCACTGTATTTCATGCTTTTCGAGGCGATCCGTCGTCGAAACGAAAATGGACTGCGCCATGACGTCCGGCTCGACGAGACCTATCAGTAGCAATTTTTGTTTTTCGTGAAACTGCCCGGATAAATCTTCGGTCCATAAAAACTGTGCCAAAATATAGTTTATCACGCTTTTCGAGACTCTAGGGTCGTCAAACGGAAATTCCGTCAGTGCCATTGCGTTCAGGACGTCGAAACGAATAAAATCGACTATTTGGATCGTTATGTTCAAAGTCCGGACAGCAAACTAGTCAGCGTTGCAACCGAGGGAGATTCAAAAATCAAGGTTACTGTTCATCTACAGTAACTAACTTAAGTGACACTGTGCGCAAGGCCACTGTTACATTAGCCACGATATTCACCTGCTTCTTCGCTAATTTCTGGAAGATCCGACCGTCAGATCAAAATTTGCTGAATATGAATCTCGCTCAGTTCGACGAGACGATCGCAACGGTCAACTCGGATTTCCAAAATCATGTCCGGATTGAAAAATGACCTTTTTGTCTCGTAAATCGTGCAACTTGCACACTGGCAATTGACTAGGTAGGTCAATAAAGGTCTTGTGGATTTAAAGCCAACTCAAATTTCACTTTTGATCTATTTATTAAAAATAAAATAATTCGGATTACTACAAAAGGCTCACGGGTCCTTCCTCTAGACCACTTTACCAGTAAAGAACAATCTTCACGAGGAGCGACCCCGGCAATGTTCGTGAAGAACAGCAGTGCGTGGCAAATCATAATACTATGCTCAAGCTCACGGTCCACTAACCGAGTAATCGGCAACAAGCCGGGAAATCCCCTCTGGGATGCAACAATAGTATACCAATAGATATCTCAACTCAAATGATAAACCATAAGCCAGAACAAATCCACAGGAATGCAATAACAGAATCAACTGAATCTCAACTCACATGCAGGAATAATCATCAACTAATCCAAACAAGGATGCAATATCAGAATCAACTGAATCTCAACTCATATGCAGGAATAATCATCAACTACTATAGCATGGATCAGTAATAATCAGGGAGTACTGATAATCAGGTATGCAAACTAGTAATGACCAATATCCCAACAAGGGTGCAATGCAGAATAGCCACTAAATCTCAATCACATGTAGAATATAATCGACAACTATTAGAACATGGATCAGGATATACTGATAATCAAATATAAATGTGCAAGCTAGCTAATGACCAATCAGGCATGGCAAATGTCCAGGAATAGAGTCATAATATCTGGAAGCAACTGAGAATCAATCATGCAAAACTAAAAATCTTTTTAGGAAAACAATTTTGAAAACATGTTTTATGTCCAAACCTCGAAGAGCTATGCCTTTGTCCTATCAAACAAGAACAGACTCCGGCACTCTGCGATGCTTGGAGACAAAACATTGGTTGACTAAAATCAGGTTTATAGCAAATTCAACCTGTTTACAACCCTATTCCCGCTCATAGTTGTTGGGTTATAGTAATAAGGATCTAAATAGGGGAAAAAACACCTAGAGGGGGGTGAATAGGTGTAAACAATAAACACTCAAAAAATCATTGCGCAATAAACCCAATGCGGAAAAATAAAAGAACACGCAAGATTTTTACGTGGAAAAACTCCAAACCGGAGTAAAAAACCACGGGACCGATAACACGGCGAAATCCACTAGAATTAACACACGTACAAGGTGATATAACGTACTCACAGACGACTCAACCTTTTACATACGCTCCTAGTAGATCTTCCCGCTCGCTCCACGACGCTTCTCGAATCCACGATCCGCGCCCAACGCTGAATCCACAGCGTCCAACGTCGAGTCCACGACGTCCGACCGAATCCACGGTCTTCACCCAATGGCACGCTTCGAATCCACGAACGTACCTCGCTCCGAATCCACGAGAGCGGTTGCACCTTGAATCCACAAGGCCACGCGAGTCCACGCGCCGATTTTGGGTAAATCGTTGTTTGTTTGGGTGGTGATGATCCGCCGAATACTTAGATTAAAGATAGATCGGAAATACCATCTAAGTATTCATTGATTTGATTCTACTCAAAATGTGAGTATGGAAAACCTAGAATCAAATCAATCAATATAGATGAAGAAACATAGAATAAATCTATTGATTTCCTTTCTTCTCTATATGTGGATTTTTCTTTTCGGCTATTTTTTTTCTGTAATAGTTGATGCCCTAGAAATGAATATAGGGCCTATTTATAGGTTAGAAACCATTGGAAGAAGATAGGATCAAAAACAGCCTTTTCTGGAAATTTTACCGACGGCGATCCGGATTGGAATTGGCGATCCGGATTGCAGAAGCAAGAAAGACGATTTCCAGAAAAATGGTAGTTCGGGATCCGGATCGTAAAGTCCGATCCGGATCGTTCATACAGTTTTACCAGAACATCAATGTTCGGGATCCGGATTGCAAATCCTGATCCGGATCGTTCAAGCAAACAGGTAAAACAAGTGTTCGGGATCCGGATCAGAGGATGCTGCGATCCGGATTGAACCAGTGTATGAACGAACACCCTTCGGGATCCGGATTGCCGAGTCCGATCCGGATCCTGAACATGTCCCATGTCCAGTTTTTGATGTTTAAGCAATTAAAAATTCTTCCAGGTGTTTCTACACTATAAGAAGTATTCGGATCATCAAAAATCTTTAGTTAAACGTACCTGATCCTTTTGAATTCTTCTTTCTTGAGATTGAGGTATATGATCCAAAGTTTCTTCATCTTCAATCTTCAAGACTTAATACATTCACGAAATACGCCAACTCAAATTCCGTAACAATCTCCCCCTTTGGCGGTTTCGTGACAAAACACAAATCCACAAAGAAAATTCAAAAAGATATTTTTGTTGCTATCACCATACAACAAAAATTTACAAAAGAGATCCAGAAATTAAAACATGAGATAAACTCCTAAGACAGACTCTAGACTTAGACATCTGTAATCTCTGCACAAAGAAATCATTCTTGACAAAAGAAGTCGTTAGATACCTCAAGAATTGAATCATACAAAACCAATACAGAGATAGAGTTTATTCTCATCATGACATTTGAAGAATTCAGATATGTAAGAGAATCATAGTTAAAAACCAACATATCTTCTAAGCATTCAAGAACCAAATGTCACAAAAATTAGTCCAACATCAACTTGTTAGTCATATTACATGCCCAAATAGTTAGTCGAATAGTTAGTATAGAGGCATGTCACAAATCACAAGAGAAAAACCAAAGTTGAGTTGAAGTCATACTTACCTTAATATTCACAAAGTTCACATCATTCATTGTTGTTCATTGTTCAAATTTCTCTAACTCTCTCCCCCTTTTTGTCACAAAACAAAGCCAAAACGTAGCAAAAGCTACAATATGTAAGGAGAGTAAAAAAAAATTCCAAAATGTAAGAACCAACAGTAAGAACTGAAACGAAATCTAAGAGCTAAAAACTGAAAGAGAGTAAAGTCATAGAAAAAGTGAACAGAAGGTCCTGCTCAGTCTGATGAATCTGAACTGGTACAGCTCAGCTTGTTCAAAATCCCCTTAAGCAGTTTCGAAATGTTTGAATACTTTTTCTTGATCTTCTTGTGTTCAGAGGAAATCTGCTGAAGTTCTTGCGACATCCTTTCTTGTGCAGCAAAAAGTTTTCGCTGTTCCCGACGAAGCAGTTCCAATTCATCTGTGTCTGTAGTCCCTTTCTTCGAGTGTGATGGGTGCTGTGTGGATGCAGATGGTGCATTCATTCCCGTAACCCATGGAGATTCAGTTTGAAGAATTCCAGAAAGTGAGCGTGCTCTGGTGAGAGGCCCACTATGCTGACTCGCACTTCTTTGGACATTTTTCCTTCTCGTATACTGTTTGGTTGTTGAGGCTGATTTCATTAATCTTTTTCCTTTGGTAAATCTCCTGTTTTCCTCATTAATTTTTTGTTGAACATCTTTGAAGAATTCGTCCCATTCTTCTTCATCATAGTCTGAGCTCTCTTCCTCTGCGTCCTTCGTCTTGTTTGAGTTGAATCATCCTGTTCCTTTTAACAGATGTACTCGTGTGCATCATCGTAACCAGTAGCAGGATTAACCAGGAGAGTGCCATTGATCTGAGTGTTTTGAGTTTTGAGAAAGTGTCCTGTGAAGAGCCAACTCAAGAACACAAGAAAAATCGTCAATTTTGAAAAATTTGAAACATTGTACCTAGACAATCATAATCATGTAGAGAAGCCAAGAATCAAATTAGTTTTCCAAAAAGAATTTTAAAAATAGATCAATCACATGATTTTCAAAAATTCCTCTTTTATGCCCTAAAACAGAATTTTTAGAAATCGAAGCCTAAAAACTCGTTAATCAGGTAAAAACCCAGCATAAACGTAAAACTAATTGACCCAGAGTCCTTATTTCAAAAGAAATTTGATCAAAAACCATTCACAAACGAAAAAGATCCAAGTTTTCAACTCACGTTTGATGAAAAACCATAAAAACTGTGAAAAACCGAGATTTGATCAACAAAACTTACTTGGATTCGAAGAACTTTGAGTTTGGAAGCTCCAAGATGCAAGAGATCTAGAGAGAGAAACTCTAGAGGCTTGAAAACAAAAGATTAGGGTAAAAATAATCAAAATCTCTTTGTTCTTATAAAAACCCTAGCCGTGATCCGGATCGGATCGAGATTGTGATCCGGATCGGCTACCCGCAGGAAGAATCCTGCGTTCGGGATCCGGATCACTTACCCCGATCCGAATCGGCTTCAACTTTTTCTCCAGAAAAATTTAGAAAAATTCCATAAAAACCAGAAAAAGTATGTAAGCACTTTATCATATCAACTTTAACAAAAAGACATCGTTTCATACAACAAGAAATAGATTATGCAAAATCTATCAAAAATACCCAAAAATGAAACGAAAATTTACGAAAGTTAAAACACTTAAAGTTGAACAACTTCAATTACATCTATCCTGATCTTATGTGTAATGCCTTTATCAAATCATCAATTTTGGTAAAGAAAATGAAATACCAAGATCAATAGATGTTTGAAATTCCAGATAAGTTAGATAATATATCTAGACAATCTGTTGAAGGAGTGGCTCTTTGAGCATCTTTTATCAAAAATCCCACCTTATACCAACC
>JAQOTM010000530.1:101376-152548 GCA_029168755.2 Tillandsia fasciculata | reverse complement strand
TTGAAATGGGGTTTAGTTTAATAACTTTTCGGTCGTTTGAAATTGGTTTAGCTTAATGACTTTCGGTCGTTTGAACTTGGGTTTAGTTTTAATGATTTTCGGTCGTTTGCAATTGGTTTTATTATGACTTTTCGGTCATTTGAAATTGGTTTAGTTTAATGACTTTTCGGTCGGTTGGAATTGGTTTAGTTTCCATGACTTTTCGGTCGTTGAATTGGGTTTAGTTTAATGACTTTTCGGTCGTTTGAATTAGGTTTAGTTTAATGACTTTTCGGTCGTTTGAATTTGGGTTTAGTTTAATGACTTTTCGGTCGTTTGAAGTTGGGTTTAGTTTAGGACTTTTCGGTCATTTGGATTTGGATTTAATTTAATGACTTTTCGGTCGTTTGAAATGGGTTTAGTTTAATGACTTTTCGGTCGTTTGGAATTGGGTGTTAGTTTAATGACTTTTCGGTCGTTTGAAATTGGGTTTAGTTTAATGACTTTTCGGTCCTTTGAATTTGGGTTTAGTTTAATGACTTTTCGGTCGTTTGCAATTGGGTTTAGTTTAATGATTTTTCGGTCGTTTTGCAATTGGGTTTAGTTTAATGACTTTTCGGTCGTTTGAAATTGGGTTTGTGAGTCGATTAAGTTGGCTCAGCAGATTATTGGAGTTAGCTCGGTTTGATCTTGATTATATTTGAGTTAGCTCGGTTTGAACTCTTGATTTGTTTCCGTTCGGTGGAGTGGTTTGCTTGATTTGGATCATCCTGAAGTTCGATTTGAACCTTTTGTTCAGGTGGGTTCAAATTGAATTGGTTTAAACCTTTTGTATTTGATTTGGGTTGAGCCGATTTAGGCTTTCACTTAATTTGTCCCTTTTGAATTTGATTTGAGTCGAACCGTTATACTTTGTTACGGAATTTAAGTTGGCATATTTCGTGAAAGTATTAAGTCTTGAAGATTGAAGATGAAAGAAGTTTGGATCATATACCTCAATCTCAAGAAAGAAGAATTCAAAAGGATCAGGTATGTTTAACTAAAAATTTTTGGTGATCCGAATACTTCTTGTAGTGTAGAAACACTTGGAAGAATTTTTTATTGCATAAAAATTAAAAACTGGACATGGGACATGTTCAGGATCCGGATCAGACAGTCCAATCCGGATCCCGAAGGGTGCTTGTACATTGGCAAATCCAATCCGGATCAAAGGCCATTTCCGATCCGGATCCCGAACATGGGATTTTGCTGAATTGTATGAACGATCCGGATCGGGCTTTTCAATCCGGATCCCGAACCCTGTTTTTCTGGAATTGTCTATCACGCTACGACGATCCGGATCACAGTAAATCCGATCCGGATCGCTGTTCTAAAAATTTCCAGAAACGGACTTTTTGATCTTATCTTCTTCCAATGGTTTCTAACCTATATATAGACCCTATTTTCATTTCTAGGGTATCGGAAAATATAGAAAAATACGACCGAAAGAGAAAAATCCACATATAGAGAAGAAAGGAAATCAATAGATTTAATTCTATGTTTCTTCATCTATATTGATTAATTTGATTCTAGGTTTTCCAAACTCAGATTTTGAGTAGAATCAAATCAATAGATGATATACTTAGATGGTATTTCCGATCTATTTCTAATCTAAGTATTCGGCGGATCATCACCACCCAAAAAAAACGATTTACCCAAAATCGGCGCGTGGACTCGCGTGGATTCTTGTGGATTCAAGGTGCAACGCGCTCTCGTGGATTCGGAGCGAGGTACGTTCGTGGATTCGAAGCGTGCTACTGGGTGAAGACCGTGATTCGGTTGGACGTCGTGGACTCGACGTTGGACGCTGTGGATTCAGCGTTGGGCGCAGATCGTGGATTCGAGAAGCGTCGTGGAGCGAGCGGAGAAGATCTACTAGGAGCGTATGGTAAAAGTTGAGTCGTCTGTGAGTACGTTATATCACCTTGTACGTGTGTTAATTCTAGTGGATTTCGCCGTGTTATCGGTCCCGTGGTTTTTTACTCCGGTTTGGAGTTTTTCCACGTAAAAATCTTGCGTGTTCATTTTTTTTCCGCATTGGGTTTTATTGCGCAATGATTTTTTGAGTGTTTATTGTTTACACCTATTCACCCCCCTCTAGGTGTTTTTCCCCTATTTAGATCCATTATTATAAACCCAACAAGTGGTATCAGAGCGGGAATAGGGTTGTAAACAATGGTTGAAGGTGGAAACATCAATCGACCCCCTTTCTTTGATGGAACAAATTATGCGTACTGGAAAGTACGGATGAAAGCCTTTTTAATTTCCATCGACGAAAGGGTGTGGCAATCAATTGAATTAGGATGGTCTAATCCAACTGAAATTATTTCTGATGTTCGCACCTTAAAACCTAGGTCGAAATGGACCAAGGAAGAGATAGATTCATCTTCTTACAATGGCAAAAGGGAATTAATTTAATGCTCTATTTAATGCTTTGTCACAAACTGAGCATGTGAGTCTGCATGTGAGAATCTGGGAAAGAAATCTGGGAGTTACGCAGTTACGCATGAGAACTAACCTTGTGAAGATTCAGAAACTGCAAATGCTTACGAGCAAGTTTGACTCTATTCTATGGCAGAAAATGAATCTTTCACTGACTATTACACACGATTGCAAGACATCGTAAACTCATGTGCTAACTTGGGAGAGAAGATTCCAGAATTTAAAGTTGTAAGAAAGATATTAAGAACTCTTCCTGAACGATTTCGCCCGAAGGTCGCAGCCATTGAAACAATTAAACACCCGGACGAAATGCGTGTAGAAGAATTAGTTGGTGCATTACAAACTTATGAAATGACATTTCCTACTAACTATTCTTCTGGAAAGGCATCCTCTTCTAAGTCTTCAGGTTATGCATTGAAATCAACTAAAGGAAGAAGACGCGGATTCATCCTCCTCGGACGATGACGAGAACCTATCTATGGAGGACTTTGAGAAGCAGCTCGCTCTCTTGACAAGGAAGTTTCGCCGCAACTTTCGAAGGGGTAATTCAAGCAAAACTCCATCCTTCGGAAAGTCGAAGAAAGGCAAGGGTTCTTCAAGTTACAAGTCAAGAAAGCAAGAGAACTTCTCAAAGGATAAGAAAAGTTCAGAGGGACAAGTACAGTGCTTCAAATGTCGAGGCTACGGCCACATTGCAACGGAGTGTCCCAACAAGAATCCGGCAAAGAAGAAAGCGATGCAAGTCGTCACTTGGGATGACAACTCAACGTCAAATGAGTCATCCTCAAGTGATGAAGAAGACAACGCGACAGCATTCCACGCGTCCACATCTTCACCCTTCATGTGCTTAATGGCAAGTACATCCGACTCATTGTCCAACTCCTCCCATGTTGAAAAGAATGCAACGGACGACGAATCGAGTAATTCTGAAGGTGAAGATTTTGCTCTTGCCTACCATAAGCTTTTGAGGGATTCAAAGAAACTGGCAAAGCAAAACAAGAGTTTGAGAGGGAGATTGCAGGATCTCGAAGAAGAAGCAAAAAGGGCATCTTCTCTCTCAAACGCTCTTGAAGTGGAAAGGGATAATCTGATTAAAGCAAATGTTTCCCTTCAAGAGGAAAATGAGCTTCTCGAGAAAGAACATAAAAATTGGTGGACAAAGCGAATTATTTCTTGAAGCTCTACGGCGAGGCTCGACAGGAAAAATTGGAAATGACAAAGACCATTCTCCAACTAAGGATGACTTAAAGCGATTTTCTTCTGGAAGGAGTAAGTTGGATAGGCTTCTTGGTCTTGGTCAAACAAATAAGTTCGGCCTCGGATACACTCAAACTGGAGACAGTCCAAGTTCGAGTGGGACAGTTTTTGTGCCTCAGTCGGTATCTCCTCCTCCGACACCGGAATTCACGACAAGCAACGACAACAAGCCTACTTCATCCTCTTCGGGATCGTCAAGAACTAAGGTATGTTTTCGTTGTGGCATTTCAGGGCACATAAGGAGAAATTGCAAGATGGGAGCCAAACGCTCACCTCAAGCACCTCTTGCAATGACTACCAAAAAGGTGATTCCTCAGAAATCAAATGCAAATCATTTAAAGGAAAAGAGCCTTGGTAGTTCACCGCGCAAGACGACATCATCAAGGAGCAGCAATCTTCAAACAAGACGCTTTCACCTAGGAGATAACTTCACGACCATTACCGACGCATTCCAAAAAGGTTTGGGTGCGCAAAGGTGAAATTTTCCCTTGTCTTGTTACTAATATTTCCTTGCATGCATATGATAATTCGTCTTGGTATCTGGATAGCGGGTGTTCCCGTCACATGACCGGTGACAAAAACTGTTTTCAAACTTTGAGAAAATCTCCGGAGGACTTGTTGTTTTCGGAGACGGTCGGTCTTCCAAAATTGTTGGAAAAGGAACTATAGCTATTCCAGATGGCCCGGTTCTAAATAATGTGTTATTTGTTCATGGCCTTAAGACTAACCTCATAAGCATAAGTCAACTTTGTGATAATGGTTTTTCAGTTAATTTTTCATCTGATGAATGTACTGTAACTGATAAGGACCATGTTTCTTTTTAAAAGGGGTTAGATCAGAAAACAATTGTTATGTAGTTCCTAATAAATTTCTGAAAATTGTAACCTAGCTTCTTTGAAAAATGAAACACTTTGGCATGAAAGGCTAGGTCACATAAACTTTAAGGAACTTGCTAGAATTTCAAACAAAGATGTGGTCAAGGGGGTTCCTAAACTTTCTTTTGAACAAAACATTGTGTGTGGCGGTTGCCAAAAGGGAAAACAGTCTAGGACTGCACACAAGAACTTGAACCACATTGGTACAAAACGGCCTTTGGAACTTTTGCACATGGATTTAATGGGGCCAACTCGTCAACCATCTTTGGGAGGTAAATGGTATATTTTCTTATTGGTTGATGATTTCTCTAGATATTCTTGGGTAGCATTTTTAAAAGAGAAAGCTGATACTTTTGATTCTTTTCACGAGATTTGCCATCGTATTATGATTGAAAAGAATGAAAAGATTACTCGTGTTAGAAGTGATAGAGGTGGAGAATTCATAAATTCTAAATTCATTGATTTTTGCACTTCTAACGGCATTAAACATGAATTCTCAGCACCCTATACACCTCAACAGAATGGTGTAGTCGAGCGCAAAAACAGGGTCGTACAGGAGATGGCACGTGTTATGCTTCATAGCCGGAACTTACCGTTATATTTTTGGGCTGAAGCGGTGAACACTGCTGTCTATGTAATTAATCGAGTGTATTTGCGCCCGGGGACTTTAAATACACCATATGAACTATGGTTTTGTAGAAAACCGAACATCAAATATTTTCGTATCTTTGGGAGTCGGTGTTTTATTTTACGTGACCGCGAAAATCTTGGAAAATTTGACTCTCGAAGTGACGAAGGGATTTTCTTGGGTTATTCTACAAACAGTAGAGCATATCGAGTTTTTAACTTAGAATCTAAGACGATCGTAGAATCGATAAATGTTAAGGTAGATGAAGCTTTTCACTTTGAATCTGAAAAATCTACCCTCGATATCTCTCTTGATGATGATACACCTGCTAATGCATCTTCTTCTAACAATTCTTTCGATAATAATGATGCATCTAACGGTTCTTCAAGTTTATCTGATGTGCAGGAATCATCTCATGTACCTCCGAGTACTCCGTTACCTCAAACGTTACGCATCTCCAAGGATCATCCTGAATCGAACATCATTGGAGACCCACAAGAAGGAGTTAGAACTCGGAGACAATTGGTTTGCGGATTCGCTTGCTACGTATCTTTAATCGAACCAAAGAATGTCGATGAAGCTCTTCAGGATGACTACTGGATTGAAGCAATGCAGGAAGAGCTCCATCAATTTGAGCGAAACAAAGTCTGGGAATTAACGAAGCCTCCGAAGCAACACAATGTGATAGGTACCAAATGGATTTTCAAGAACAAGAAAAATGAAGATGGTACTATCATCAGGAACAAAGCAAGTTAGTTGCTCAAGGCTACTCTCAAGTAGAAGGTATAGACTTTGATGAAACTTTCGCCCCTGTAGCTAGACTCGAGTCCATTCGTATCCTATTTGCGATTGCTTGTCATTTTAAAATCAAATTATTTCAAATGGACGTTAAGAGCGCCTTTTTAAATGGGTTTTTAAATGAGGAAGTTTATGTGGCTCAACCGAAAGGTTTTGTGGACCATAAACTACCTAACCATGTTTTTCGTTTGAAAAAGGCTCTTTACGGTCTGAAACAAGCACCGCGAGCATGGTACGAAAGGTTGACAAAGCACCTTTTGGAAAAGGGCTATACTCGAGGGGGAGCTGACAGGACTCTCTTTGTGAAGCATTATCAAAACAATTTCATTGTAGCACAAATCTATGTCGATGACATTGTATTTGGCGCAACAAGAGATAATGATGCTTCTAAATTCGCGGAGACCATGGAAAGCGAATTTGAGATGTCCATGATGGGCGAATTGACTTATTTTCTTGGATTACAAGTTAAACAAAACGATGAAGGATTCACTTGTGTCAATCCAAGTATGCAATGGAGTTGGTCAAAAAGTTTGATTTAGAAAATTCTAAGGATTTTCCGACTCCAATGGGAACTAGCCATAAGGGACTTGGAAGTGAATCACATAGTGAGAATGTAGACGAGAAACTTTATCGCAGTATGATTGGAAGTCTACTTTATCTCACGGCTAGTCGCCCGGATATATCCTTTAGTGTTGGGATTTGCGCGAGATATCAATCAGCACCAAAGGAGGTTCACCTGAAAGCGGTGAAACGGATCATCCGGTACATCAAAGGTACAATAAATTTCGGAATTTGGTATCCTATGGGAACAAGTTTGGATATTGTTGGATACTCAGATGCCGATTGGGCAGGATCAGTGGATGATCGGAAAAGCACGAGTGGTGCATGCTTCTATCTTGGCCATTGCCTTGTTGCATGGCACAGTAAAAAGCAAAACTGCATAGCACTCTCGACTGCCGAAGCGGAGTATATTTCAGCGGGTAGTTGTTCAACCCAACTGATTTGGATGAAAAGCGTGTTGAGCGACTTCCGGATTTCAGCAACTTCGGTAACATTCTTTGTGACAACACTAGTGCTATAAACATTTCAAAAAACCCTGTGTTGCACTCTAGAACAAAACATATTGAACTTAGATATCATTTTCTTAGAGAGCTAGTTGAATCAAATATTCTTCAACTTTCATATATTTCAACTGAGGATCAATTAGCTGACATTTTAACAAAACCTTTGGATCAAAAACGTTTTATTCATTTGCGTAAAGCAATTGGAATGCTTTCCTTGAAATAACCTCTTTTTGAAACCTTTGCTTAGGTTAGGTTTTGTTTTTGTTTTATTTTGTTCTTTATCTATGTTTTGTACATAGGACATTAATTGAGCATAAATCATATTGACTTTAATTGCATCTTTTCACGCATTTAGAAATTTATTATGCTTTTGATATCATAATATTTCAATGTTGCAATGATCATTTATGTTAATTAAGTCATCTTTTAAGTGATCAAAATCAATTTCTCTCTCAATGATCTCTTGGTATAGTCATTATCTTATTTGACTGCTTAGTCGAGTATGAATGTGAGATCAATTTTTGGTTGAATACCTTATATATTAAATAATTGATAGCCAATTGAGGGGGAGTCAAAGAAATGTAATATGCTCAAAAGATGTGGAAAGAGTTACATCCCAATGAGGAGTGTGAAAACTACCACCACATGGAGGAAAGAGCTACCACCTCGGTCGTCCGAGTACTGTGTGCAGCTACCACATGTATACCAAGCATGGTTTTCAATTTTGATTAAATAAAATGCATATTGAAATACTTGACTCTGTCAAATTTCAAGGTTGGTATAAGGTGGGATTTTTAATGAAAGATGCTCAAAGAGCCACTCTCTTCAACAGATTGTCTAGATATATTATCTAACTTATCTGGGATTTCAAACATCTATTGATCTTGGTATTTCATTTTCTTTACAAAATTGATGATTTGATAAAGGCATTACACATAAGATCATGTTAGATGTATTGAAGTTGTTCAACTTTAAGGGTTTTAATTTTCATAAATTTTCGTTTCATTTTTGAGTATTTTTGATAGATTTAGTATAATCTATTTCTTGTTGTATGAAACGATGATTTTTGTTTAAAGTTGATATGCTAAAGTGCTTACATACTTTTTCTGGATTTTATGGAATTTTTCTAAATTTTCTGATGAAAAAGTTGGAGCCGATCCGGATTGGACTAAGTGATCCGGATCCCGAACGCAGGGTTTCCTGCGGGTAGCCGATCCGGATCACATTCACGATCCGATCCGGATCACGGCTAGGGTTTTAATAGAACAAAGGGTTTTGATTTCTTTTACCCAATCTTTTGTTCTTAAGTCTCTAGAGCTTCTCTCTCTAGAATTCTTCCTTCTTGGAGCTTTCCAAACTCAAGTTCTTCGATTCCAAGTAAGTTTTATTGATCAAAATCTCGGTTTTTCACAGTTTTTCTTGTTTGCTCAAAACGTGAGTGAAATCATGGAACTTTTTCGTTTGTGAATGGTTTTTAGTCAAATTTCTTTTGAAATAAGAACTCTGGGTAGATTAGTTTTGATTATATGCTAGGTTTTCTCAAGATAAACGAATTTTTGGGCTTCGATTTCTGAAAATTCGGTTTTAGGGCATATAATGGGAATTTTTGAAATTCATGCAATTGATCTATTTTTAAAATTCTTTTTGCAAAACTAATTTGATTCTTAGTCTCTCTACATGATTATGAGTGTCTGCGTACAATTTTTTCAAATTTTTGAAAACTGAAAATTTTCGTGTTCTTGAGCTCTTCACAGGATACTTCACTTTTAAGACTTTGCAGCAATGGTGATCACCTGGATTATATTTCTTCTCGCTGCCATGGTTCATGCTAAGGACACTGTCAAGCCTAAAAGGGCTAAGCGAACAAAGAAGACTCAGAGTGATTCCGAGACGGAATCAGAGACGGATTCGATTGACTGGGATATCCCCTTTGTCTCAAAAGGGAAAGCCACTGCTGAAGCTTCAAAGACAAAGCCTCCGCCTACTGCTGCAGAAAAAGGAAAAGCCCCTATGGATCCAAGTCCAATTGGAACAAAAAGAAAAACCGGTGCAAGAAAAAGAGGCAGTGCTCAGGGAATTTCCATTGAGCAACCAGTTGCTAGCCAGCCTCCTCCACAAGACTTCATCAGCTCTGCAAGAATCAAAGATTTTGAGAAGAGGGAATGCATTGGCGAAAGACATGTCAATGTCAAAGCAATGAAGGAACGGTCCACACTCTTTGGGACCTTGTTTGACCAGGCCGGTCTTGGTCCCATATGCAACTTCCCTGAGACTACTGGGTATTGTCCTCACTCAGTACGGATGTTCTATCAGAACGCTTCAAGTCTAGTTGATCAGGACGAGGGACGTCGAGAATTTCACACTTTGGTTAAAAATGTCAAGATCAAAGTCACACCCCAACTGATTGGTGAAGTGTTAGGAATGAAGGCCAGAGTTGATGGGCCTCATTTTCTGAAAACTCAAAACTTCAACAGCAATTCCTGGAGAGTGGTAGTTAATGGAATTTGTCTTCCAGATACTTTGTCAACAGGAAATTCCGTTTTCTCCAAAGAACTTCGACCGGAGTATCGCTATATAAACTTCATTGTTTGCTATAACATCCTTCCAAACATGAATACAAAAGTTCTTCGATGGGATAGGATGTTATTTCTTTATCTCCTTGGAAACCCCGCAGCATCAATGGGAGCAAACTTAAACATTCCCTACCTCATTTGGTCAAGGATGGCGCGTTATGTGGAACATGCTCACCCCACAGAGAGACTCCCCTATCCAAAGATTATTATGCGCATCCTTCGAAAGTTTAAAGTCGACACTAGTGCGAGCTCCTATATGTACAGTTTGGGCACAATCAATGAGACAACAATTGTGAAGTCTCTCTCGACTAAACCAGATGATCCTCCATCACCTCCTACCAGACAAAGAGCACAACCTCAAGCAACAACTTCTGCACCTCGAGCAACACCTCCTGTTCCACCTGCACAGCAAGCACCTCCATCAACTTCTGATGATGATGCGTCGGTTAGCTCAATCTTTAAGGAGCAACAGCGACTCTCAAACGAGCAAGAACGCATGTCTCTCGAGTTTGCTGAAATGAAAGAGGATCTTAGAGAGGTTAAGAAAGAACAAGCTTTGATGATCCAAGATCTTAAAGAAGTTAAGAAGGAGCAAGCTTCTATGAACAAACGCATCAAGAATGTTTCAGAAGCTAGGTTGCATCAGTTCTGAGGATTCTGCATAAAGTTTTATTCTAATATTTTATTTTGCAGGTTTTTCCGTTCTTGGTTTGTTTTATTTCCTTCAGTTCTCAAGTTTCTTGATTTGTATTTAAACCTTTTTAACTCTCCTTGTCTTTTGTAATTATTGGCTTAGTTTGTGACAAAAAGGGGGAGAGAGAGTAGAGAACTTTGTGAGAACTTTGAACAAACTTTGACTTTGGTGAAAGGTAAGTATCACTACTTCTGGTTATCTTGTGAGTTGTTGCATGTCCCTACTAACTATTCGACTAACTATTTGGACATGTATTATTACTAACAAGTTGTTTGATTACTAACAAAGCAAAGTTATGACATTTGGAATCTTATTGCTTAGAAGATATGTCAATGTTTGATTGTGATCTTATTACATATCTGAATTACTAAATGTCATGATGAGTATAAACTTTATCTCTACTAGGTTTTGAATGCCAAATATTCTTGAGGTATCTAACGATCTCTTTTTGTCAAGAATGATTTCTTTTTGCAGAGAGTACAGATGTCTAAGTCTAGAGTCTGTTCTAGGAGTTTATCTCATGTATTTAATTTTTGGATCTCCATTGTAAATTTTTGTTGTATGGTGATAGCAACAAAAATATCCTTTTTGAATTTTCTTTTGTGGATTTGTGTTTTGTCACGAAATCGCCAAAGGGGGAGATTGTTACGGAATTTGAGTTGGCATATTTCGTGAAAGTATTAAGTCTTGAAGATTGAAGATGAAAGAAGTTTGGATCATATACCTCAATCTCAAGAAAGAAGAATTCAAAAGGATCAGGTATGTTTAACTAAAGATTTTTGGTGATCCGAATACTTCTTGTAGTGTAGAAACACTTGGAAGAATTTTTTATTGCATAAAAATCAAAAACTGGACATGGGACATGTTCAGGATCCGGATCAGACAGTCCAATCCGGATCCCGAAGGGTGCTTGTACATTGGCAAATCCAATCCGGATCAAAGGCCATTTCCGATCCGGATCCCGAACATGGGATTTTGCTGAATTGTATGAACGATCCGGATCGGGCTTTTCAATCCGGATCCCGAACCCTGTTTTTCTGGAATTGTCTATCACGCTACGACGATCCGGATCACAGTAAATCCGATCCGCATCGCCGTCCTGAAAATTTCCAGAAACGGACAGTTTTTGATCCTTATCTTCTTCCAATGGTTTCTAACCTATATATAGACCCTATTTCTCATTTCTTAGGGTATCGGAAAATATAGAAAAATACGACCGAAAGAGAAAAATCCACATATAGAGAAGAAAGGAAATCAATAGATTTAATTCTATGTTTCTTCATCTATATTGATTAATTTGATTCTAGGTTTTCCAAACTCAGATTTTGAGTAGAATCAAATTAATGAATACTTAGATGGTATTTCCGATCTATTTCTAATCTAAGTATTCGGCGGATCATCACCACCCAAAAACAACGATTTACCCTAAATCGGCGCGTGGACTCGCGTGGCCTTGTGGATTCAAGGTGCAACCGCTCTCGTGGATTCGGAGCGAGGTACGTTCGTGGATTCGAAGCGTGCTATTGGGTGAAGACCGTAGATTCGGTCGGACGTCGTGGACTCGACGTTGGACGCTGTGGATTCGGCGTTGGACGCAGATCGTGGATTCGAGACGCGTTGTGGAGCGAGCGGAGAAGATCTACTAGGAGCGTATGGTAAAAGGTTGAGTCGTCTGTGAGTACGTTATATCACCTTGTACGTGTTTAATTCTAGTGGATTTCGCCGTGTGATCGGTCCCGTGGTTTTTTACTCCGGTTTGGAGTTTTTCCACGTAAAAATCTTGCGTGTCATTTTTATTTCCGCATTGGGTTTTATTGCGCAATGATTTTTTGAGTGTTTATTGTTTACACCTATTCACCCCCCTCTAGGTGTTTTTTTCCCTATTTAGATCCATTACATTTATAACCCAACATACTTTGGTTCAGAACCCTTTGAGACATGGTTTAGGTCGAACCCTTATGACTTAGTTCGAGACCCTTTGAATTCGATTTGGGCCTTTATAGTTCGGCTCAACTTGGATCATAATCTTATGGTTTGGTTCGAGACCCGTTTGAGTTTGATTCAGGTTGAGCCACCTTGGGGTTCGGCTCAACTTAGAATCCCTTTGCATTTGGTTTGAATCAAACCTTGTGATTTGGTTCGAAATCCGCTTGAGTTTGATTCAGGTTGAGCCCCCTTGGGGTTCGGTTCAACTTAGAATCCCTTTGCATTTGGTTTGGATTGAACTCTTGTGATTTGATTCGAAATCCGTTTGAGTTTGATTTGAATCACCATCTTTGCGGCTTGGTTTAGAACTCTTTGATTTTGATTTGAGGTTAAGCTGGTTCATGGCCTGGTTCAAGTTGCATATAGTTCCGTCCAGATTCGGTTTAGGTTGAATCGGCTTATGGTTTGATCCGGCTTGGCTTGATCCTCCTGCGGTTCAGTTCAGGTTGAACCAATTTGTAGTTCAAGTTGAATTCTTTATGGTTCGGTTTAAGTCAAACCGGCTTGTGGTTTGGTTTGTGTCACGCCCCGGGTGTAAACCAGAACCCGGGCCCGTCTACAGATCCGCCGTGCATGCGGTATTTCCCACATACACGAAGCGTCGGTAACCTGCTCAGATAAGAAATAATAATAAAAGAGCATAATAATCAGAGCTAAGATAAAACTACTGTATCTCAGACAGATGCTGGAAGTAAAAGGTACAACAGTAAGATAAAATACAGATGTCTCTCCCAGCTCACTACTATAATACAAACAGCTGGCAGAAGCCAGTCCCCAAAAAAGAAATACAAAAACACTGTCTGAGAAGTCCTGGTACCCAAAATCTCCAGCTATGACCCTCGGTGGCTCTCTATCTAGTCCGCAATTCGCTTACCTCGGTCAGTTGCTGACGGCCCAGCAACTCCCACTGAGGACTCTGCAAAACAAGGGGAAAGAAAGAAACAAGAAAAACAATGGGGGTAAGTACTACTATAAACAGTAGCCTCCCCTAGTGGGTAAAGCCTCAGCTCAGATATGCCCACCAGGTGCTCAGAGGCGAAAAAGGGAAAGGAAAAGAAAGGAGATGCAGATAAATAAAGCAACTGATAAAGTGCTATCCCTAATATGCCTCTATATGACCAACCAATAAGGATGGAGAAAGTGATGCATCAGAATCAAGAAGCCTGTCATAATGACCCAATCTGACAGCCAGTGAACACTGGCACTGCCTGCTCTGCTGTCGAACTCAAGAAACCAGCATGGTGCCCGGCGCTCACACCGTGGAAAGCAGCAAGGTGCCCGGCGCTCTGCACCGTGGAAAGCCTACTCCGGAGTGGCACTCGAGGGGAGCGACCCACACGAGTAAAATATCACTGTATCAAGCATCTCTGTAACCACTGTCTCATAATAGCAGGACTGGATCGAGACTCACAGAAGTGGGAACAACCCTCCACTAAAGAAAGCCCGATCCCCAAAACACCCAATCTGATGCAATAGTACAAACCGGTCAACCACCCAAGATCCGTGGTCGCCGCAACACCCTGCCATACCCCTAACCTGTCCCAATCCCCAATACCTGACTACACTGTCCAACATACGCTCGAACCTGAGCGATTAAGCCGCTAATGTCCATAATAGGAGAAGGAAAGAGTAAATGCATGGTTTCTCCTAAGTCAAGTCCCAAAATAGTGTAGCAGTAAAAGATGACAATAATTATGTGACCAATTTAATCATGCAGTGTTCCAATATTTTGTCCAATTTCCAAGTATAACAGTTTGAAGTGACATAAGCTAGAGTGACCGTCTCACATGAACAAACATCAGTTTTGCAGTCCTCTATTTCTATTTGTCTCCAAGTATACAATTCCAGGATCAATAAGCGATTAAATCGAGTGATTAATCTAACAATAATTTATTAGAGATCTGATAACCAATAATCAATTTCCTAGAGCATGCAAGTCTACCAATCAACACATTTAGCATTGTCATAGCAAGGGTACTCTGATATTCCTAGTGGGCATACAAAGAGAGGAGTACAACAACCACCCACCTGAAGCGCAACTGTCCAAACTCGTACAGTCAGAAAATACCAAAATTCCAAATCCTTGCTCCCACAATTTTAGCACACCCGCAACACTCCTGGTACATCAAGAAATCCACTAATTACACTAGACTCCCAAATTCAGCACTTATAACCACATACAATCACGAGTACCAAACTGTCAAATTATCACCTGCAGCAAATGTCCAGAAAATTCCAATAAAAATATCACGGCGATCCTCGCGTCGATAGCTTCGAAACGGTACCTTGCACGCCCAAATCGGAGTTCGGTAAGTCAAGATAAAAATTCGGCAAGAGGGCACTCTCATACAAAAATCTGTATTAAGGACTGATTACTGTTCACAGAGAAATCATTAATTTTCACCTCGAAAGAAAATTCACAAAAATCCAATAAAAATACGAGCGCGTTCCTTGCGATCCGTAGATGAAAAAGTTGTATAAGCTCGTTTCCGTCAGACGCTCGTGCGCAAAGATATGGCCAAAATACCCCGCTGCTGTCAAGGAATTCCATACAGAAAAAGGGGTCACTTTTGCCTCGAAATCCGTGCCAAAACCTCGAAACGGGAAAGCGCGACCAAAACGAAAGATGAAGTCCTACCTCTTAGGAGTCCACTGGTGCAAGAATCACAGGAAAATGATGTCGGGGTAGCCCAGGGGAGCAAAAATACGATCGCTGCGCCGAAGAAGAACACTAGGAAGCAACGTCGCGCCGCACCGTAAAATGGGGAACCTCGGGATTCGTGCCTCCAAAACTCTTGAAACTTGGCAGGGAGATCCAGCACAAAAAGATGAAAATCTTTGCTTGAAAGGTGCTTGGGCTGAAGAGGCTCGGTTTGGGAGAAAAACCCCAAAAGAGTGAGCTCGGATTGGCTTAAATAGGCTGAGGGAAAAAACAATTGGATTAATACCCAACGAGTCCCCACTTTCGGGCGCTCGGCCCATTTCGGGCGCGCACAGTGCGGCCCGGCCCAGAACTTCCGGGCGCGCACAGTGCGGCCCGGTCCACCGCGCAGCCCAGTCCACCACTCCTCAGACCCCGCTGCACCCGGAGCACCAGAGCCCGCCAATGGCCGCGCGACACGTGGCCCGGCAACCCGTGCACCACGCACGTCGCGCCGTGGACCGCGCACGTCGCGGCTGACCCGGGCGTACGGCCACCTGCCCCGGTCACCATCTCAGCCGGTTGCGTGGACCGGGAGCACAGAACCGGACCAACAAGGCCTCGCCACGTGGCACCGCCTGGTGCACCGCGCGCCGCCGTGGACCGCGCGCCTGCCCGCGCGCCCGGGCGCCTGCCCGCGCCCTGCCCGCGCCGCGCGCCGCCGCCTGCCGCCTGCCCGAGGCCGCGCCGCCGCCGCCGGCAGCCGCCGGCGATCGCCGGCGACACTGTTCCGGCGTGAACAGTACCCGCAAGCTCAAAAATGACAAGTAAATAGCCCATCTTGACCGTTTTCGCGCGCTGATTCCAAAAACGAGGTCCGTTTGGCCAAATTCCGCCTCCAAAATTTGCCGGAGGCTCCCGCAAGCGCCGAAAACTGCCAAAACTTCCGGGAGTCCGCTTTTGGACATCCGGACTCAGAATTGGGCAAACAAAAAGCCAATCTCAAGTGTTTTTCCGCGCTGAATCCAAATCCATCCTCCGTTTGGCCTAATCCTTTTCTAAAATTCGGCAAAAGCAGCCGAAGGCCAAAACAGCTAACCAAAGCTCACAGGGTCCATCTGTGGCATCCCTTTGATGCACTATGGGCCAGATACACCATCAACAGGTGTCTAAACAGTGGATTCACGGGAAAAAGCTGCATGGGGGTTCGGGGTACTACATCCTCCCCCACTAAAAAAGTTTCGTCCCCGAAACAAAGATAAACAAAGCAGACGTACCTCAAACTGCGGCCTCGAACAAGAAGGGGTAGGCATCTCTCATCTCTGTCTCCAGCTCCCATGTAGCCTCTCGCTCCTCATGATTGCTCCACAGGATCTTCACATATGGAATGGCCCGATTGCGCAATTCCCTCACCTCACGAGCAAGAATCCGCAACGGGCGCTCCTCGTAGACCAAGTCCTCGCCGATCTCCAACGAAGTGAAGTCAATCACGTGCGACGGGTCAAAAACATATCTCCTCAGAGCTGAGACGTGGAAGACATCATGAACTCCGGCCAGGCGCGGGGGTAAGGCAACTCTGTATGCCACAGGACCAACTCTGTCAAGTACCTCAAAGGGTCCAATAAAGCGGGGACTGAGCTTCCCCCGTACTCCAAATCTCCGGACCCCTTTCGAGGGCGAGACCTTCAAGAAGACATGATCACCAACCTGAAACTCCAGGTCTCGCCGTCGAGTATCTGCGTAGCTCTTCTGACGACTCTGGGCTGTCTCAAGATGCCGGCGAATAATCCTGACTTTTTCCTCTGCCTCCAAAAGTAACTCCGGTCCCAAAGTCCTCCTCTCACCCACGTCACTCCAATATAAGGGAGACCGACACTTGCGTCCATACAACGCTTCAAACGGAGCCATCTGGATGCTCGCCTGATAGCTGTTGTTGTACGCGAACTCAACCAAAGATAAGTGCCGGTACCACCCTCCTCCAAAATCCATAACGCACGCTCTAAGCATATCCTCGAGGGTCTGTATGGTGCGCTCTGACTGCCCATCGGTCTGTGGGTGGAAAGCGGTGCTAAACCTGAGCTGAGTCCCCAATGCAGAATGCAAACTCCCCCAAAAGCGTGATACGAATCTCGGGTCCCGATCTGACACAATCGAAGCAGGTATACCGTGAAGCCTCACTATCTCATCCATATATAACTGTGCCAAATACTCCAATGACCAAGTCATCTGAACCGGTAAGAAGTGCGCCGACTTGGTGAGTCTGTCAACAATAACCCAGATCGCATCTGCCCCGCTCTGCGCCCTCGGCAATCCAGTGACGAAATCCATAGTGACGTGGTCCCATTTCCACTCGGGAATTGGAAGACTCTGCAACTTGCCAGCAGGGACGCGATGCTCTGCTTTCACTTGCTGACAAGTTAAACAGTGAGCTACGAATCTCCCAATGTCCCGCTTCATTCCGGGCCACCAAAACTGTGCCTTGAGGTCCTTATACATCTTAGTACCTCCAGGATGGACGGTATAAGGTGTATGGTGGGCCTCCCTCAAAATCTGATCTCTAATCTCCTGATCCAAAGGCACACACACTCGGTCCCTGTACCGCAGTACTCCCGAGCTATCCACAGAAAAATCCCCTGTCTGATCCGCCTGAAGCTGCGTCCTGATCCTCGTCAAGTGGGGGTCCTCACTCTGAGTGTCCCTGATCCTCTCCAACAGAGTGGGCTGCAAGACCATAGACATAAGTCTAGCAGAGACCCCAGGGGATACTACCTCTAGCTGTAATCGCCTCATCTGCTCGACCAACGGCGCCTGCTGCGAGATCAATAAGCTCAGACTCGTCCTCCTGCTCAAAGCATCCGCCACAACATTGGCCTTGCCGGGGTGATAAAGGATACTCAGATCATAATCCTTTAGCAGCTCCAACCACCGGCGTTGCCTCAAATTCAGCTCCTTTTGGGTGAACAGATACTTCAAGCTCTTGTGATCAGTATATATCTCGCAATGCTCACCATACAAGTAATGCCGCCACAGCTTCAGAGCAAACACCACCGCTGCCAACTCCAGATCATGAGTAGGGTAATTTTCTCATAGTCCTTCAATTGCCGTGGAGCATAGGCGATCACCCTACCCTGCTGCATCAACACACACCCCAAACCACTATGCGAGGCATCGCTGTAAATCACAAATCCTTCCCCCATAACTGGGAGGGCAAGGATTGGAGCGGTCATCAGCCTCTGCTTCAGCTCCTCAAAATAGCTCTGGCAAGTCTCGCTCCAAACAAACTTAACTCCTTTTCTGGTCAGCCGAGTGAGGGGAGAGGAAAGCTTCGCAAAGCCTTCCACAAAACGCCGATAGTAGCCCGCCAAACCAAGAAAGCTCCGCACCTCAGTAATAGTCGTCGGCCTCGGCCAATCTCGAATAGCATCCACCTTGGCCGGATCCACCGCCACTCCAGCAGCTGAAACAACATGACCCAGAAAAGCAACCTCCCGGAGCCAAAACTCACACTTTTTGAGCTTAGCATACAGCTTCTTCTCTCGCAGAAGCTGTAGCACGGTCCTCAAGTGCTCCTCGTGCTCCAAATCACTACGGGAGTAGATCAGAATATCATCTATGAACACCACCACAAACCGGTCCAAAAACGTGTAGTGATCCGACCCTTCGGGTATTTTTGAACTCACATGTAATCGCTTAGGCCTTAAGCGAAATAAAATTTATTTAATTTTCTTAAGTCGGCCGGGACTAGGTGTGTGTATTTTTCTGCGATAGAGCGCGAAAAACGATGACCGACGGTGCGATCGGATTCGAAATCCGATATCGGGATCTCCCGGAACGGGATCCTTAGCGTTGCGGTAATTAGTCACGCATCGGGGACCGTGCAAATATCTTGCACCCGTTAGAGATAAGGTGGGTTATCTCGTAGGGGTAATTAATTATTTAATTAACTAATTATCCGGTGAGGGAAATTTAAATCCTCCTACGTACGAATTAATTTAGGATTTAAATTGTGGGATTTTATCTCGTGCATTAGATAAGAGATAAAATCGGGATATTTAAATCGGGGATTTGTTTCCCACAAGATTATTTAATAAAGGTGATTAAATAATCGGTGACTAAAATTTAAAAAAAAGGTTGATTTAAATATCCGGTAATTTGAATCCAATTGGGATTTGATTATTTAATAAGGGTGGTTAAATAATCGGGTGGTCAGAATTTAAGGTGATTAAATAACCGGTGGTCAGATTTTAAGATTTAATATCCCGTCAGCCGATATTTATGTGAGAGATAGAAACGGGGAGATTCGGGTTTTCCTACGTACGTAAAATTAAGGAAGTTAAAGATAGGGTTATCGGTAGGGATTAATTAATTAATAAATTAATTAATCGAACCGAAAATATCCGAAGGGATTTTTGGCGTGATTTTGGATAAGTAAATGGGAGAACTATTTATTCTCCTGTTTACCGAGCGCCGAGCGAAACCCTATTCTTATTTTACCGCCTCCTCAAACCCTCCTCTTTCGTGCTACCGAAACCCCCAACCGGTGAGGAAAAGTAAGAGAAAAGAGAGAACGGATCCATAACCGGAGAAAGGAGAAGGAACCAATCGTCCCAAACGCCGACCCGAGGGCAAGAAACGTGACCGGACACTTTCCCGAAGATCTCCGGTTAGTTTTATATTTTTTAATAATTTTTCCGAATTTTCCTAGTCGCCCGTTTTAGGTTTCTTGAATTTCTCCCCCGTCCCCGTTACCGTCGTCGTCATCGTAGTTATGTTAGACGAACGGAACGGACAAAGGAGGCGCGCGGTGCCACTAGGGCATCGCGCGGGGTGAAGGGGAGAAACACACGGACGACCGGGCGCCACCGCAAGCGGCGGCGGCGCCGCGCGGGTCACACCCGCGCGGGCGCCGCGCGGACACCGCGCGGCGCCGCGCGGGCGGCCCCGCGCGGGGTGCCGCGCGGGCGCCGCGCGGGCACCCGCGCGGGGCGCCGCGCGGGCGGCCCGCGCGGGCGCCCGCGCGGGGTGCCGCGCGGGCACCCGCGCGGGGTGCCGCGCGGGCGGCCCCGCGCGGGGTGCCGCGCGGGCACCCGCGCGGGGTGCCGCGCGGGCACCCGCGCGGGCGGCCGCGCGGGCGGCCCCGCGCGGGGTGCCGCGCGGGCGGCCCTGCGCGGGCGGCCCCGCGCGGGGTGCCGCGCGGGCACCCGCGCGGGGTGCCGCGCGGGCGGCCCCGCGCGGGGAGCCACGCGGGGTGCCGCCCGGGCACCCGCGCGGGGTGCCGCACGGGCGCCGCGCGGGCGTTCGCGCGGGCGCCGCGCGGCGTTCGCGCGGGCGCCGCGCGGACCCGTGTCCGCACGAGCACCGCGCGAACGCCGCGCTGGGTGCTGTGAGGACGCCGTCCGCGGAGCCCCGCCATGCGCGGCTCCGACGGACGGTGACGGCCGTTCAAGGCATGGGTGCCCCGCCGGACAGCGGGACGGTGCCGGACTTTTGTAAATAATAATGTGGGGTATTTTTCTATTGCGATATGTTAGTATATTTTCTGACCTTAGTGTCCGTGCGGACTTTATATAGGTCCGGGTGCGCAGCGGGAGAGTGCAAAGGGCTCGGGTGACCCGTCTTCTCTCCAACCAGGTGGGTAGAGTTGCCATAAGTGCAACAAGTGCAGTAAGTGCATTTATCGCCATTAAAGTATTCTTTAATTTACCTAACAAAGTAGATGGTAAGCTAACCTTTCGATTAAAGATATTTTATCTGACAATTTAAGCGGCTGCGGTCGCGGTGCTCACTACACGCCAATTTTGGCAATCCGGTGACGGATGCTGCACGTACACTGGCGGACCGGGCCACCGCATGGTGTACTTTTCCGGAAAAGTGGTCTTTTTGACCCGTGTGCCTCACAAAGGAGTGGGAGCCGTGAGGACCTCTTCACGGCTGCTATAGGGGCCGCACTAGCCCCGTGAAGTGGTTAAAGCATCAAAAGGTGTTTGTGCACGAGGGGGGACTTTAGTCACCCCGACAGGTACTCTGGGACTGGTGCCCAGCTTAAAATATGCACAGGGGGTTTAACGAAAGGTTACGGGGTACTCGGTGTATTCGGTTTGTTTTCCCTTCTTGTTACTATTAGACATCTACTTTGTTTGTCACTGACGTTACCCACTCCGTGACAGGTACTGCTATTAGGTGCGTCAGCCGGGGTGACGGTGGGACTGCGTAGTGAGGACCGTAGTCGGACACTTGGTTATCTTGATTCTTTTGACTCCAACTCATTTCCTTATGCATGAATCTTTATTTTGCTTGTGGATGGCTTAGTTGTGAACTTGTATTAGCTCTGTGGATGAGGTGTAGGTTATAGTATGATACTTTTAGTAGTGTTCTTATGTGCGGCATGTTTTCATGATGAGTTAAAGGATTGCGAAAATGTTTTCTCAAAATGAAGTGCCGTGTGGGCACGGGTTTTCAACTCTGGGCTTTATCCTTTCCAAACAGTGATGCCGCTTAATTAACTTGCTATAATTGATGGTGAACGTCTACGGTATGGTTGTTGGTTGGGAATTGATGCATAATATTTGTGATTGAATGACATGTTGTAAATAAGACGCCGTGCATATGCAAAGGAGACTCTGTCCGTGGACAGAGTGAATTTGCGTATGTGGCGGTCTGGCACGCACCGGGGTTGAAGATTATGTTTCCTTATTAAAAAGAAAAAAAAAATAGACACGTTTTTCCGCTTCACATGACTCAAAAACCCCCGGGGGCGTGACAGATTAAATGGTATCAGAGAGATACAACCACAACCATAGTAGACGTGATTTACATCCACAGTGCTAGGTACCACAAGCAAATTGGAAATGAGATAACCAAGGTGTAGGTGTAGTACGAGAGAGTACGGGGAAACGGGAACGTAACATAGGTGAAACCGTGAGACGATGTGCTAGGGATATAGCCATAGGATTGACGTGGTTTCTTTGTCTACAGCAGCAGACGGCCAAGGTTTGGCCACCGAGTACTAATCGATTCGTAACGAACAGATGGATCCCGCAGCAGCAGCCAGCCGTTTACTCCTAAATCAGCTGCGCGATATAGCAGGACAAATGCTGACCCTTACGGAACGATTGGGCTTACTGATCCGAGAACTTGAAGGTGTTGACCACACCCAGCGGGGCGCTAGGAACGACGTCCAGCGGGGGATGCCACCAACCGGATTCCCCACCTTCAACGAGGCAGTTATGTTAGCCCTGCGAGCAGAGCAGGAACTAGCCGAGATGCGCGCGCGAGAGAGAGTTGCCTATCCGGGACCGACGGAGGGCCCGGTACACAAACGCCCGAGGACGGAAAGCGATTTCGCAAGGGTGGCGGGAGCAGGACCCAGACCGTTTGGGAGGCCTTGCCCCATATGTGTGGGAGCGCACCAGGTGACGGAGTGTCCGTGGAGATACGACCATTGTTATCGGTGTGGCAGGCCGGGCCATAACCGTTATCACTGCCCTTGGAAACCGGGGGTCACCAGGCCTCCGGCACCGCGAACAAGGGGGACAGAGAGGACTGCTACACCCGTTCCCCAAGGGGACCCCGCCCGAGGAGACCGAGGAAGGGGACCCCCGAAGGGGGCGCGGAAGGAAGGACAGGCTCCAGCAGAGGACGCGAGACCACCCCAGGGACCGTGCGTGATTTGCCAGGGTACTCACCCGGTAGTGGAGTGCACTTGGAGGTACCATTACTGCAACCAGTGCGGGTTGCCGGATCACACTCAGGATGTTTGCCCTCAGAGGCCCGCCGCCGCTGCCCCTATGCCGCCACCGCAAAAGGGTGCAGACGGTGCCGCGGCTCCCGTCCAGCCAAGGGATCCGCCCGACGACCAGGAGCCCTCGGACCCCACAGACTCCTCAGACTCCTCAGATGTTAGACCCCTTCCCCGGCACGCCGTGCGACGTTGGCCCAGGGGCTGTGGGCGGACTCCCCGGGATACTGCAGCGGGGGACGCGACGTCCCAGACCTAGGGACGGCAGGTGATTACTGTTCAGTTATTTTTTTTTCTCTTTCGCTTGCTTAAAGAGCCGACTACACCTTAGCCAGTTACACTCGTTAGACTCTCTCTCTCCCTCTCTAAGAACCTTAGGTGCTAGGCGAAACCTCCCCCGGCCTATGCGCACGGGCGGGTTTCGAAGTTTAAAAAAAAAAAAAAAAAAAAAAAAAAAAAAAAAAAATCCAGTGTTTTCGGGGCCCGCTAAGGGCCGCGCAAGGGACAAATGGGCTCCGCCCGAAGCCTTGCTACCGAAAACTTGGTGGGCTGTCATGCAGCTCAGGGCCGCTTCCCAACTCAGGCTTAGCGGTCCCGTGGTAGGAGAATTCCCGGATGTCTTTCCGGCGGAGCTTCCCGGAATGCCACCGGAGCGGGAGGTTGACTTCCCAATTGAACTGCTCCCCGGCACCAAGCCCATCACCAAGGCACCGTACAGGATGGCCTTCGCGGAGCTGAAGGAACTCAAGGCGCAGTTGGAGGACCTCCTGGACAAAGGATTCATCAGACCAAGCGCATCACCTTGGGGCGCACCCGTCCTGTTTGTAAGGAAAAAGGACGGGAGTCTCCGGTTGTGTATCGATTACCGAGAGATAAATAAAGTGACGGTCAAGAATAAGTACCCCCTACCAAGGATCGATGACCTCTTCGATCAGTTACGGGGGGCGACGGTGTTCTCAAAGATTGACCTACAGTCGGGCTATCATCAGGTCCGGGTCAAGGGGGAGGACGTTCCCAAAACGGCTTTCCGTACTCGCTATGGCCATTACGAGTTTACGGTAATGCCGTTCGGGCTCACAAATGCCCCGGCAGTGTTCATGGATATGATGAACAGGGTATTCAAACCCTTCTTGGACTTGTTCGTGGTGGTCTTCATCGACGATATCCTCATCTACTCCCGTACAGACGAGGAACATGAAGAACACCTGCGCACAGTCCTCCAGACCCTACGGGAACAGAAACTCTACGCCAAACTCAAAAAGTGTGAGTTTTGGCTCCGAGAGGTCGGGTTCTTGGGGCACGTGATCTCAGCGGCCGGAGTCGCGGTGGATCCAAAGAAGATAGATTCGGTAACGGACTGGCCCCGACCGACCACGGTGACGGAAATTCGAAGCTTCCTAGGATTAGCCGGGTATTACCGGCGCTTCGTGGAGGGCTTCTCCAAGATAGCCACCCCCCTAACCCGTTTAACGAAAAAGGGGGAGAAGTTTGTCTGGACGGACAAGTGTCAAAGAAGCTTCGAGGAGCTTAAGGATAGGTTGACGCGAGCCCCGATTCTCGCCCTGCCAGAGCCTGGGGAGGATTACGAAGTATACTGCGACGCGTCACGGAATGGATTGGGTGGAGTGCTCATGCAACGGGGAAAGGTCATAGCCTATGCGTCAAGGCAGCTCAAGGAGTATGAGCGGAATTACCCCGTGCACGACTTGGAACTCGCAGCGGTGGTGTTTGTGCTCAAGCTTTGGAGGCACTACCTGTACGGGGCACACTGCAATGTGTATTCGGATCATAAGAGCCTCAAGTACCTCTTCACCCAAAGAGAGCTAAATCTGCGACAAAGGCGGTGGCTGGAGCTATTAAAGGATTACGATCTGACGATCCACTATCACCCGGGAAAGGCCAACGTGGTGGCCGATGCCTTGAGCCGCAAAGGACAGGCCGTGGAGGTAGATGTAAGCTCCATCACACGGCAGGACAGCCTGATTGCGGAATTTTCGCGATTAAGACTAGAGGTAGTCCCGGCAGGGACAGTCGCACGACTTTTGACGCTGGTGGTCAGACCTACTCTGCTGGACAGGATTCTCGAAGGCCAATCGACTGACCAACAGCTCCAGCTGGTGCGAAGTAGGATAAACACAGACGAGGAGAGCGACTTTATGGTGAGCTCCGACGGCACGATACGATTTCGGGGGCGAATTTGCGTGCCGGATCTACCGGAGCTCAAGGAGGAGATCCTGCGGGAAGCGCATAATGCCCCATATACAGCGCATCCCGGGGGAACGAAGATGTACAAAGACGTCAAGCAAACCTTCTGGTGGCCGAAAATGAAGGAAGACGTAACGCGATTGGTGGCGCACTGCCTAGTGTGCCAACGGGTGAAGGCCGAACATCAACGGCCGGCAGGAAAGTTGCAACCTTTACCGGTGCCCGAGTGGAAATGGGACATGATTACCATGGATTTTGTAACCGGATTTCCGAGGTCGCCACAGGGACACGATGCGATATGGGTGATCGTGGACCGTTTGACAAAATCGGCCCACTTTTTGCCCATACACACGACATGGACTCGGGAACGACTGGCGCAAACGTACATCGACGAGATAGTGAGGTTGCACGGTGTACCAACATCCATCACGTCGGACAGAGACACACGTTTTGTGTCGAACTTTTGGCGAAGTCTACAACGAGCAATGGGAACCAAGTTACACTTCAGCACAGCCTTTCATCCGCAAACCGATGGACAATCAGAGCGGGTGATACAGATCGTGGAGGACATGCTTCGAGCATGCGTTCTGGACTTGGGCGAAGGGTGGGCACGGTGTTTGCCCCTGGTGGAATTTGCCTACAATAACAGTTACCAGGCCAGCATTCAGATGGCGCCGTACGAGGCACTGTACGGGCGCCGCTGTCGGTCTCCGATATGCTGGGATGACTTAGGCGAGCGAAAGTTCCTGGGCCCAGATTTGGTGGAGGAGACCGAAGCAAAGGTGCGATTAATTAAACAAAGGCTGCTGACCGCCCAAAGCAGACAGAAAAGCTATGCAGATAACAGACGCCGAGACTTAGAATTCATGGTAGGCGAGCACGTGCTGCTCCGGGTCTCACCCTCCAAGGGAAACCGACGTTTCGGCATAAAGGGGAAATTGAGCCCAAGATACGTAGGACCGTTCGAAATCCTAGAGCGCGTGGGACCGGTGGCGTACCGGTTAGCCCTGCCCCCGAACCTCGAACGAGTCCACAACGTGTTCCATGTCTCGATGCTCCGGAAGTACCTCGCTGACCCCTCTCATGCCTTGGATGCCTCCACCATTGAGTTGCGAGAGGACTTGAGCGTCGAGGAGACGCCAGTGCGGATTTTGGCAAGAGAGGACAAGAAGCTGCGCAACCGAACGATCCCCTACGTGAAGATCCAGTGGAGCAACCACGAGGAGCGCGAGGCGACGTGGGAACTGGAGTCGAAAATGAGGGAATGTTTTCCCGAACTGTTTAGTGAGGTTTGAGTTTAAGTTTCGGGACGAAACTTTTTATAAAGTGTGAGTGGTGTAGTGATCCGACCCTTCGGGTATTTTTGAACTCACATGTAATCGCTTAGGCCTTAAGCGAAATAAAATTTATTTAATTTTCTTAAGTCGGCCGGGACTAGGTGTGTGTATTTTTCTGCAATAGAGCGCGAAAAACGATGACCGACGGTGCGATCGGATTCGAAATCCGATATCGGGATCTCCCGGAACGGGATCCTTAGCGTTGCGGTAATTAGTCACGCATCGGGGACCGTGCAAAATATCTTGCACCCGTTAGAGATAAGGTGGGTTATCTCGTAGGGGTAATTAATTAATTAATTAACTAATTATCCGGTGAGGGAAATTTAAATCCTCCTACGTACGAATTAATTTAGGATTTAAATTGTGGGATTTTATCTCGTGCATTAGATAAGAGATAAAATCGGGATATTTAAATCGGGGATTTGTTTCCCACAAGATTATTTAATAAAGGTGATTAAATAATCGGTGACTAAAATTTAAAAAGGGTTGATTTAAATATCCGGTAATTTGAATCCAATTGGGATTTGATTATTTAATAAGGGTGGTTAAATAATCGGGTGGTCAGAATTTAAGGTGATTAAATAACCGGTGGTCAGATTTTAAGATTTAATATCCCGTCAGCCGATATTTATGTGAGAGATAGAAACGGGGAGATTCGGGTTTTCCTACGTACGTAAAATTAAGGAAGTTAAAGATAGGGTTATCGGTAGGGATTAATTAATTAATAAATTAATTAATCGAACCGAAAATATCCGAAGGGATTTTTGGCGTGATTTTGGATAAGTAAATGGGAGAACTATTTATTCTCCTGTTTACCGAGCGCCGAGCGAAACCCTATTCTTATTTTACCGCCTCCTCAAACCCTCCTCTTTCGTGCTACCGAAACCCCCAACCGGTGAGGAAAAGTAAGAGAAAAGAGAGAACGGATCCATAACCGGAGAAAGGAGAAGGAACCAATCGTCCCAAACGCCGACCCGAGGGCAAGAAACGTGACCGGACACTTTCCCGAAGATCTCCGGTTAGTTTTATATTTTTTAATAATTTTTCCGAATTTTCCTAGTCGCCCGTTTTAGGTTTCTTGAATTTCTCCCCCGTCCCCGTTACCGTCGTCGTCATCGTAGTTATGTTAGACGAACGGAACGGACAAAGGAGGCGCGCGGTGCCACTAGGGCATCGCGCGGGGTGAAGGGGAGAAACACACGGACGACCGGGCGCCACCGCAAGCGGCGGCGGCGCCGCGCGGGTCACACCCGCGCGGGCGCCGCGCGGACACCGCGCGGCCGCCGCGCGGGCGGCCCCGCGCGGGGTGCCGCGCGGGGTGCCGCGCGGGCGCCGCGCGGGCACCGCGCGGGGCGCCGCGCGGGCGGCCCGCGGGCGGCCGCGCGGGGGCGCGCGGGCCGCGCGGGTGCGCGCGGGCGCCCCGCGCGGGGTGCCGCGCGGGCACCCGCGCGGGTGCCGCGCGGGCGGCCCGCGCGGGCGGCCGCGCGGGCGGCCCCGCGCGGGGTGCCGCGCGGGCGGCCGCGCGGGGTGCCGCGCGGGCACCGCGCGGGGTGCCGCGCGGGCACCCGCGCGGGGTGCCGCGCGGGCGGCCCCGCGCGGGCGGCCCGCGCGGGCGCCCCGCGCGGGGTGCCGCGCGGGCACCCGCGCGGGTGCCGCGCGGGCGGCCCCGCGCGGGAGCCACGCGGGGTGCCGCCCGGGCACCCGCGCGGGGTGCCGCACGGGCGCCGCGCGGGCGTTCGCGCGGGCGCCGCGCGGGGCGCCGCGCGGACCCGTGTCCGCACGAGCACCGCGCGAACGCCGCGCTGGGTGCTGTGAGGACGCCGTCCGCGGAGCCCCGCCATGCGCGGCTCCGACGGACGGTGACGGCCGTTCAAGGCATGGGTGCCCCGCCGGACAGCGGGACGGTGCCGGACTTTTGTAAATAATAATGTGGGGTATTTTTCTATTGCGATATGTTAGTATATTTTCTGACCTTAGTGTCCGTGCGGACTTTATATAGGTCCGGGTGCGCAGCGGGAGAGTGCAAAGGGCTCGGGTGACCCGTCTTCTCTCCAACCAGGTGGGTAGAGTTGCCATAAGTGCAACAAGTGCAGTAAGTGCATTTATCGCCATTAAAGTATTCTTTAATTTACCTAACAAAGTAGATGGTAAGCTAACCTTTCGATTAAAGATATTTTATCTGACAATTTAAGCGGCTGCGGTCGCGGTGCTCACTACACGCCAATTTTGGCAATCCGGTGACGGATGCTGCACGTACACTGGCGGACCGGGCCACCGCATGGTGTACTTTTCCGGAAAAGTGGTCTTTTTGACCCGTGTGCCTCACAAAGGAGTGGGAGCCGTGAGGACCTCTTCACGGCTGCTATAGGGGCCGCACTAGCCCCGTGAAGTGGTTAAAGCATCAAAAGGTGTTTGTGCACGAGGGGGGACTTTAGTCACCCCGACAGGTACTCTGGGACTGGTGCCCAGCTTAAAATATGCACAGGGGGTTTAACGAAAGGTTACGGGGTACTCGGTGTATTCGGTTTGTTTTCCCTTCTTGTTACTATTAGACATCTACTTTGTTTGTCACTGACGTTACCCACTCCGTGACAGGTACTGCTATTAGGTGCGTCAGCCGGGGTGACGGTGGGACTGCGTAGTGAGGACCGTAGTCGGACACTTGGTTATCTTGATTCTTTTGACTCCAACTCATTTCCTTATGCATGAATCTTTATTTTGCTTGTGGATGGCTTAGTTGTGAACTTGTATTAGCTCTGTGGATGAGGTGTAGGTTATAGTATGATACTTTTAGTAGTGTTCTTATGTGCGGCATGTTTTCATGATGAGTTAAAGGATTGCGAAAATGTTTTCTCAAAATGAAGTGCCGTGTGGGCACGGGTTTTCAACTCTGGGCTTTATCCTTTCCAAACAGTGATGCCGCTTAATTAACTTGCTATAATTGATGGTGAACGTCTACGGTATGGTTGTTGGTTGGGAATTGATGCATAATATTTGTGATTGAATGACATGTTGTAAATAAGACGCCGTGCATATGCAAAGGAGACTCTGTCCGTGGACAGAGTGAATTTGCGTATGTGGCGGTCTGGCACGCACCGGGGTTGAAGATTATGTTTCCTTATTAAAAAGAAAAAAAAAATAGACACGTTTTTCCGCTTCACATGACTCAAAAACCCCCGGGGGCGTGACAAAACGGCTGAAAAATCCTATTCATCAAGTCCATGAATGCGGCAGGGGCATTTGTCAACCCGAAAGGCATCACAGTAAACTCATAATGCCCGTACCGCGATCTGAAAGCCGTCTTGGAGATGTCCTCGGCCCTCACCCTCAGCTGGTGGTAACCGGACTGCAGATCAATCTTCGAGAACACCGATGCTCCCTGTAACTGATCAAACAAATCATCGATCCGGGGGAGGGGATACTTGTTCCGGATGGTCACTTTGTTCAATTCCCTATAATCCACACACAACCGCAGTGACCCATCCTTCTTCTTAACAAACAACACAGGCGCTCCCCACGGAGAAACACTGGGTCTGATAAAGCCCCTATCCAAAAGGTCCTGAAGCTGGGCTTTCAACTCCCTCAACTCAGCTGGCGCCATCCTATAGGGTGCCTTTGAGATTGGTCCAGTTCCAGGAACTACATCAATCACGAACTCAATCTCCCTCTCCGGCGGCATCATCGTCAGCTCTGGGGGAAACACATCTGGGAACTCTCGGACAATAGGGATATTCTCGAGTCCCAGTGCCGCCGTAGGCACCTCCACCACAGTGGCCAAGAAGGCAGTACAACCCCTACTCATCATCCTCCTAGCTCTGGCCGAGGAAATGGTCGCTGCGAACAGCGTGCTCTGGCAGCCTCTGAAGATGAACTCCTCCTGTCCTGGCTCGCGAAGAGTCACCGTCCTCTCTCTGCAGTCGATAGTGGCGGAATACCGCGACAGCCAATCCATCCCCAACACCAAATCAAAATCATGGAGCTGCTGCAAGACAAGCAAGTCTGCAGGCAAAATCCAAGGCCCCAACTGCACAGGGCAAGCCACACAACGCTCCTCGACATACAAAATATGATCAGGAATCCGCACCTCTAAAGTATGTGACAAGGACTCTCTCTCTAAGTCATGCAGGGATGCAAATGCTCGACTAATAAAAGAATGAGACGCTCCAGTGTCGAATAAAGTACGAGCCCGAATACCAAAGAGTAGAATAATACCTGCCACCACCTGGTCTGCCGCTGAAGAATCCGCCAACTGGGCGGCATACACCCGCCCGCTCGGTGCTGGAGGTCGAGAATCCACAGGATGAGAAGTGGACGGCCTGCTCGCTGGAGCATAAGGCCGCTGAGCTGGTGGCCGCTGCTGCTGAGGGGGATATGGAGCCGATGCCGATGACGGTGCCGAGGAAGTAGAAAGGGGGCAAGTAGCTCGCACATGCCCTGGCTGTCCACAACGGAAGCATCGACCCCATCTCTGGTCACAAGTAATGGCGGCATGCTGACCTCCACAGAAAATACATCGGTCAGAAGATCGGGGCTGTCTCGGCTGCTGCTGCTGCTGTCTCGAGGACTGCTGCTGGGATCTCTGCTGCCCTGATGCGATCTCTGCTGCTGGTGCTGCTGCTGATGCGGCTGCGGTCTCTGGGGTCCCCAGGCCCTCTCCTATCAGATCGCCCACGGCCATAAGACTGGGACTGCGGCGGCCGTGGCGGTCTCCAAGAGCTGGCCTGTCCCCCGTCCTCTGGGGCTGGTCGCTTCCTGTCGGAACTCTGCGCGACCGCGGCCCTCCGTCTGGCCACCTCCTGATCGCCTCTCTCCACCCACTGTGCATGCTCTGCGGCTGCCTCCAGGGTCTGAAATCTCTGAGCATGCACAAGTGTGTAAATCTCTGGACGAAGGCCTCCCTCGAACAACTCAACCTGGTGCGGACCGTCACGAGCGACGTAGGGCACACAGTTCAGCAACTCCCTGAACTCCTGAAAATAGGCATGGGCCGGTCGATTGCCCTGCTGCAGATTCTTCAAATCGTCCTCCAACTTCTTCTTCACACTGGTAGAGAAATAGGTGTCCAACACCATCCGTCTGAACTCCTCCCAAGGTAACTGCCTGGTGATCCGGAACTCCAGTGGCTCAACTCGCTGCCACCAAAAATCAGCATCTCCGTCCAAACAGTGCACCGCCATGTGCACTCGATACTTCGGGTCGATGAAGAAGTCCCGAAAAAGCTTCTCCATCGCAGAAAGCCAAATCCCAACAGCCCGGGGCTGAGCATCCCGCCCCGAGAATCTAGGTGGTCCCCGCTTAACAAATGCAGCGAGTCTGTCAGCAAAATCCCGCTCCTCCTCCGCAGTCAAAGGCTGAAATGCCGCAGGAGCCCCGCTACTCGAAGATGGCGCTGACGGCACAAAAGGTGCAACAAGAGGCACAGGGACCTCCGGAACAGCTGGGGGTGGTGCCTCCCTCTGAGCAAGCAGCTGCTCAATCCTCTGCTCCTGGCGGCGCTGACCCTCCGCCAACTGGGCCACCAAGGCCCTCAACTCAGTAAGCTCGGGTGGTGTAGGCTGCTCTGGCTCAACAGGGGGCGAAGGGACACCCCGAGTGGGAATCCGACGTCGCGGAGGCATCCTGCCACAAGAAACCAAACATCAGCAACAAAACCCCACACGACCCAATCTGGCGAAAGTCAAAAGACATCCCCCTATTTCTGTAACCTTATGTTGTCTGCAGCCAACATAATGGTTCAACAGAAATAGACTATGTCGATCACTCTTCACTCACAGGAAGAGTTAACAGTAAAAATCACCGACTTTCGCAACAAGTCACGCCACTCACGCCCTATAATCCTAGGGTCTGTCCAAAAGCCTAGGGTTTCCTAAGTCCCAACTGACCTATCCCTAAGCTCTGATACCAACTTAATCTGTCACGCCCCGGGTGTAAACCAGAACCCGGGCCCGTCTACAGATCCGCCGTGCATGCGGTATTTCCCACATACACGAAGCGTCGGTAACCTGCTCAGATAAGAAATAATAATAAAAGAGCATAATAATCAGAGCTAAATAAAACTACTGTATCTCAGACAGATGCTGGAAGTAAAAGGTACAACAGTAAAATAAAATACAGATGTCTCTCCCAGCTCACTACTATAATACAAACAGCTGGCAGAAGCCAGTCCCCAAAAAGAAATACAAAAAACTGTCTGAGAAGTCCTGGTACCCAAAAATCTCCAGCTACGACCCTCGGTGGCTCTCTATCTAGTCCGCAATTCGCTTACCTCGATCAGTTGCTGACGGCCCAGCAACTCCCACTGAGGACTCTGCAAAACAAGGGGAAAGAAAGAAACAAGAAAAACAATGGGGGTAAGTACTACTATAAACAGTAGCCTCCCCTAGTGGGTAAAGCCTCAGCTCAGATATGCCCACCAGGTGCTCAGAGGCGAAAAAGGGAAAGGAAAAGAAAGGGGATGCAGATAAATAAAGCAACTGATAAAGTGCTATCCCTAATATGCCTCTATATGACCAACCAATAAGGATGGAGAAAGTGATGCATCAGAATCAAGAAGCCTGTCATAATGACCCAATCTGACAGCCAGTGAACACTGGCACTGCCTGCTCTGCTGTCGAACTCAAGAAACCAGCATGGTGCCCGGCGCTCACACCGTGGAAAGCAGCAAGGTGCCCGGCGCTCTGCACCGTGGAAAGCCTACTCCGGAGTGGCACTCGAGGGGAGCGACCCACACGAGTAAAATATCACTGTATCAAGCATCTCTGTAACCACTGTCTCATAATAGCAGGACTGGATCGAGACTCACAGAAGTGGGAACAACCCTCCACTAAAGAAAGCCCGATCCCCAAAACACCCAATCTGATGCAATAGTACAAACCGGTCAACCACCCAAGATCCGTGGTCGCCGCAACACCCTGCCATACCCCAACCTGTCCCAAATCCCCAATACCTGACTACACTGTCCAACATACGCTCGAACCTGAGCGACTAAGCCGCAATGTCCATAATAGGAGAAGGAAAGAGTAAATGCATGGTTTCTCCTAAGTCAAGTCCCAAAAATAGTGTAGCAGTAAAAGATGACAATAATTATGTGACCAATTTAATCATGCAGTGTTCCAATATTTTGTCCAATTTCCAAGTATAACAGTTTGAAGTGACATAAGCTAGGGTGACCGTCTCATATGAACAAACATCAGTTTTGCAGTCCTCTATTTCTATTTGTCTCCAAGTATACAGTCCAGGATCAATAAGCGATTAAATCGAGTGATTAATCTAACAATAATTTATTAGAGATCTGATAACCAATAATCAATTTCCTAGAGCATGCAAGTCTACCAATCAACACATTTAGCATTGTCATAGCAAGGGTACTCTGATATTCCTAGTGGGCATACAAAGAGAGGAGTACAACAACCACCCACCTGAAGCGCAACTGTCCAAACTCGTACAGTCAGAAAATACCAAAATTCCAAATCCTCGCTCCCACAATTTTAGCACACCCGCAACACTCCTGGTACATCAAGAAATCCACTAATTACACTAGACTCCCAAATTCAGCACTTATAACCACATACAATCACGAGTACCAAACTGTCAAATTATCACCTGCAGAAATGTCCAGAAAATTCCAATAAAAATATCACGGCGATCCTTGCGTCGATAGCTTCGAAACGGTACCTTGCACGTCCAAATCGGAGTTCGGTAAGTCAAGATAAAAATTCGGCAAGAGGGCACTCTCATACAACAATCTGTATTAAGGACTGATTACTGTTCACAGAGAAATCATTAATTCTCACCTCGAAAGAAAATTCACAAAAATCCAATAAAAATACGAGCGCGTTCCTTGCGATCCGTAGATGAAAAAGTTGTATAAGCTCGTTTCCGTCAGACGCTCGTGCGCAAAGATATGGCCAAAATACTCCGCTGCTGTCAAGGAATTCCATACAGAAAAAGGGGTCACTTTTGCCTCGAAATCCGTGCCAAAACCTCGAAACGGGAAAGCGCGACCAAAACGAAAGATGAAGTCCTACCTCTTAGGAGTCCACTGGTGCAAGAATCACAGGAAAATGATGTCGGGGTAGCCCAGGGGAGCAAAAATACGATCGCTGCGCCGAAGAAGAACACTAGGAAGCAACGTCGCGCCGCACCGTAAAATGGGGAACCTCGGGATTCGTGCCTCCAAAACTCTTGAAACTTGGCAGGGAGATCCAGCACAAAAAGATGAAAATCTTTGCTTGAAAGGTGCTTGGGCTGAAGAGGCTCGGTTTGGGAGAAAAACCCCAAAAGAGTGAGCTCGGATTGGCTTAAATAGGCTGAGGGAAAAAACAATTGGATTAATACCCAACGAGTCCCCACTTTCGGGCGCTCGGCCCATTTCGGGCGCGCACAGTGCGGCCCGGCCCAGAACTTCCGGGCGCGCACAGTGCGGCCCGGTCCACCGCGCAGCCCAGTCCACCACTCCTCAGACCCCGCTGCACCCGGAGCACCAGAGCCCGCCAATGGCCGCGCGACACGTGGCCCGGCAACCCGTGCACCACGCACGTCGCGCCGTGGACCGCGCACGTCGCGGCTGACCCGGGCGTACGGCCACCTGCCCCGGTCACCATCTCAGCCGGTTGCGTGGACCGGGAGCACAGAACCGGACCAACAAGGCCTCGCCACGTGGCACCGCCTGGTGCACGCGCGCCGCCGTGGACCGCGCGCCTGCCCGCGCGCCCGGCGCCTGCCCGCGCCGTGCGCCGCCGCCTGCCGCCTGCCCGAGGCGCGCCGCCGCCGCCGCCGGCAGCCGCCGGCGATCGCCGGCGACACTGTTCCGGCGTGAACAGTACCCGCAAGCTCAAAAATGACAAGTAAATAGCCCATCTTGACCGTTTTCGCGCGCTGATTCCAAAAACGAGGTCCGTTTGGCCAAATTCCGCCTCCAAAATTTGCCGGAGGCTCCCGCAAGCGCCGAAAACTGCCAAAACTTCCAGGAGTCCGCTTTTGGACATCCGGACTCAGAATTGGGCGAACAAAAAGCCAATCTCAAGTGTTTTTCCGCGCTGAATCCAAATCCATCCTCCGTTTGGCCTAATCCTTTTCTAAAATTCGGCAAAAGCAGCCGAAGGCCAAAACGGCTAACCAAAGCTCACAGGGTCCATCGGTGGCATCCCTTTGATGCACTATGGGCCAGATACACCATCAACAGGTGTCTAAACAGTGGATTCACGGGAAAAAGCTGCATGGGGGGTTCGGGGTACTACAGTTTGGCTCGAACCTCATGCAGTTCAGTTTAAGTTGAATCAGCCTAGGTTCAAGGTGTATCCTTCATGGCTCGGTTTAAGTCAAGCTAGCTTGTAATTCGGTTCGACTTGGCTCGGTCCTCCTGTGATTCCGTTCAAGTTGAGCCGACTTGTAATTTCTTTCGGCTTATCTTGGGCCTCATGTGGTTCTGTTTGGGTTGAACCGATAAGTTGAATTCTTTATGGTTTGGTTTAAGCCGAACCGGCCTGTGGTTTGATTTGGCTCGAACCTCATGCAGTTCAGTTTAAGTTGAATCAGCCTAGGTTCAATGTCACGCTCCGGGTGTAAACCAGAACCCGGGCTCGCCAACAGATCCGCCATGCACACGGGATTTTCCGCGTACACGAAGCGCTGGTAACCTGCTTAGATATAATATAACAATAACAGAGCATAATACAGAGCTGAAATAGAAGAACCACATAGTACCTCAGACTGAAAATACAAATAAAACTATAATAAGTACAATAATCTCCTATTTCTCCAAATAGTACATCCAGCTGGCAGAAGCCAGACCCAAAACAACAGGAGAATACCACAGTCTGAGTGAAGGGTACAGCGTCTAACTACAGCCCTCAGTCTCACAGGAGATCTATCTATTCGGCGATCCCCTTACCTCGATCCGCTGCCGAAGGCCTAGCAGCTCCCGCAGATGACTCTGCAAAAATAAAGGAGAAGAAAGAAACAGAAAATAACAATGGGGGGTGAGAACTACCAGATAAACCAGCAGCCTCCCCTAGTGGGTAAAACCTCAACTCTGACGCACCCACTAGGACTACTAGAGGCAAAAGGAAAAAGGAAAGTGGTAAGATACATAAGATGCTGAAACAGGCAAACTACCACTATTATGCTGTCAAAACTGTATGCATGCATCAGAAATAGTATCTGTCCAAATAAACCCAATCTAGCAACCGATACACGATCGGTATTGCCTGCTCAAGAATCCAGTATCTGATCGGCACACGGCACGATCCTAGAATATCCAATCGACCGGCACACGGCTCGGTCCTAAGCCTACTCCGGAGTGGCACTCGAGGGGAGCGACCCACACGAGTAAAGCATCACTGTATCAAGCATCTCTGTAACCAATGTCTCACAATAGCAGGACTGGATCATGAATATGATCAAAGTGGGAAACTCCATCCACTACAGAAACCCAATCCCCAACTGATGCAATAAACTCAACCCCAATCTGATGCAAGGATAAACATCTGGTCAACCGCCTACTGTCCGCGGTCACCGCAATACCCCACAAATCCCTAATCTGGCTACACTATCCCAAACCCCTGCTCATACTTGAGCAACAACATCTGAATGCAAAGGAAACAATAAAACATGCCAAGTCCCAATATGATAGTGTAGCAATAAATAGTGGCTAACTGGATGTCCAAGCAAGCATGCAGTTATTTAAAAGCTGTAAAAAGTGTCAATATTTATTTTAAAAGAATATTGATTTACTGGAAAAAGTTATTGTAGCCTTTGTCCCAATCACAGTGTCCCAACATAAGTCATTATATCATCCGTGGGGTTATATTAAATTTTAGGAGAGTTCGTCCCAGCAGTTCTCATCAATTGTCCTGTTAGTTTGTCCTGTTAGTTGTCCTGTTAGTTTGTCCTGTTAGTTGTCCTGTTAGTAGTCCTGTTAGTTGTCCTGTTAGTTTGTCCCAATGGTTCTCATCAATTGTCATATTAATTTGTCCCAATTGTTCTCATCAATTAAATTTTAGGAGAGTTCCAGTAATCCCAGTGAGCTTGTCAAAAATGAGGTAAGCAACAACCGCCCACCTCGAACAGCTCAAACAACACCCCAGGTAGTCTCCTGGCTGTCCGCAGTCCTCAATTCCTGCAAATCAACGCTCCCGGTATAAATACAAATCCCAAAAAGTACAATATTTGCTATTTTTCAGACAGCACGGGAAAAGAGGAGTTTTTCACCTCTAAATAGTGCTCCAGAAAATCCAGAAAAATTACGGTTGCGTTCCTTGCGAAGAGTAGATCAAAATCGACTCCTTAAACGCCTCGATCTGATGCTCCTACACCAAGATAAAAATCGGAGAAGTCGAGGCTGTCCAGAAATTTCCACAGCAAAAAGGGGGGGTCAAAGAGGATTCAGGAATCGTGCCAAAAGTACGAAACGGAGCAAAATGATCAACACGGAAATCAAAGCCCTACCTCTTACGGTTGTGCTGCCGCAAAAATCGTCCAAAAATTCCACCTGGTTAGCCCGCAGGGATTTTTCGACTGAACTGCGACGGAAAATGGGCCGAAAAAGAAAACCGTCGCAGTGCGCCGCGTCGCAGATATCTCACTATCTGTAACTCCAGAAATTCTGAGTTTTTAGAGAGAGAGAGAGGAGAGAGAGAGGAAAATTTTTCATAGAGGACACTTTCTCTGATTCTCTCTCTACAGCACGCAACCCGAGGTGGGAAATGAGAGGGAGGGGGGATGCTATTTATAATGGGCCAAGGGAATCTTACACAGGATCGGATCCGAACAGGAAACACCGAAACGGGCCAACCAAAACGCGCCACGTGTCCACAAAACAGGAAACAGCGGTGCAAGGGCCAATCAGAATTCGCCACGTGTCCACGTGGTGCACGTGCAGCTCCGCGCTCCGGGTTTTCCGAAAGATGTCGGCCAATAGGATCTTGCCACGTGTCACCTCCCCAGATGCCTTCTAGAAGCCGGCCGACCAATGGGGAAGTGCCACGTGGCAGGTGAAAGGTTCGGTGCTCCCGGTGCACGCCAGGTCCATGGACCGCGCACCCGAGCCCCCTGCCCGCGCCTGCCCGCGCTGCCCGCGCCGCGCGCCTCCGCGCTCTGCCGCTGCGCCGCTGCCCGCCGCCGTGCGCCGCCGCTCGCCGGTCGCCGGAACAGTAATTCCGGCGGCCGGAGTTACTGTTCCGGCGTGAACAGTACCCATGTGCCAAAAAAAATAAAGTAAATATACCGTTTCGATCATTTTCGCGCGCTGAGTCCAAATCCGCCGTCCGTTTCGCCAAATTCTCATCCGAAATTTTGCCGAAAGCTCCCGGAAAAGTCTATTTGCTCCGATTTTTCGCGCCGAGTCAATTTTAAATGTCCAATTTCGATTCTACAAGCTCCGTTGCACTGTACAAGCTCCCCGCAGTCACTGTTTAATGTTGCACAGTTCTTGCGGGAGTCCGGATCATCACATCCTCCCCCACTAAAAGAGTTTCGTCCTCGAAACGAGACTAAACAATACTCCTCAGTTCGATGTCTCGAATAAGTAGGGGTGAGCATCCCTCATCTCCGACTCGAGCTCCCATGTAGCCTCGCGCTCGTCATGATTGCTCCATTGGATTTTCACATAGGGAATGGCCCGACTGCGCAATTCTCTCACCTCTCGATCCAGAATTCACAGTGGGCGCTCCTCATACCTCAAGTCCTCGCTGATCTCAAGCGGTGTGAAGTCGATGACGTGCGATGGGTCGAAGACATGCTTCCTCAAAGTAGAAACATGAAATACATCATGGACACCAGTAAGCCTCGGAGGAAGTGCAAGTCGGTAGGCAACTGGCCCGATACGCTCCAATACCTCGAAGGGTCCAATGTATCGGGGGCTAAGCTTTCCATGAATGCCGAATCTCCTGATTCCTTTGGACGGCGAGACTTTCAGGAATACATGATCTCCAACCTAAAATTCTAAGTCTCGTCGCCGAATGTCGGCATAACTCCTTTGTCGGCTCTGGGCGGTCTGAAGATGCTGTCGAATTACTCGGACCTTTTCCTCTGCCTCTAACAATATATCTGGTCCCAAGGTCCGCCTCTCGCCCACGTCACTCCAATAAAGCGGTGATCGACACTTACGTCCATACAATGCTTCAAACGGAGCCATCTGAATGCTCGCTTGAAAGCTATTGTTGTACGCGAACTCTGCCAAAGATAAGTGTCGAATCCACCCTCCGCCGAAATCCAGGACGCAAGCCCTCAGCATGTCCTCCAGGATCTGTATCGTCCGCTCTGACTGCCCATCAGTCTGCGGATGAAAAGCCGTACTGAACCTGAGTTGAGTCCCCAAGGCTGCCTGCAAACTCCCCCAGAAACGCGAAGCAAACCTTGGGTCTCTATCGGATACAATGGAGGCGGGGACTCCATGTAATCTCACTATCTTATCTAGATAAAGCTGGGCTAGTCGCTCAAGTGACCAAGTAGTCTGCATAGGCAAGAAATGTGCTGACTTGGTAAGTCGATCTACGACTACCCAGATAGCGTCTGCTCCTCCCTGTGCCCTAGGAAGTCCGACCACGAAATCCATCGTAATGTGGTCCCATTTCCACTGGGGAATTGGGAGACTCTGTAACTTGCCAGCTGGCACTCGATGCTCAGCTTTCACCTGCTGACAAGTTAAACACTGAGCCACAAATCTCCCGACATCCCTTTTCATGCCATTCCACCAAAAGTGTGCCTTGAGGTCCTTATACATCTTAGTCCCACCAGGATGTAGGGTATAAGGTGTATAATGGGCCTCTCGCAATATCTGCTCTCTGATCTCCGCATCCACTGGCACACATGCTCGGTTCCTGTACCTCAGTACTCCCGAGGCATCCACTGTAAAGTCCCCTGACTGATCACTCGGAATCTGATCTCTAATCCTGGTCAAGTGGGGGTCCTCACTCTGTTTCTCCCTGATCCTGTCCAGCAGAGTGGGCTGCACGACTAAAGATGTCAGTCTAGCAGAGACCCCAGGGGACACAACCTCTATCTCGAGCCGTCTCATCTCCTCTAATAGCGGTGCCTGGTCTGTGATCAACATAGACAAACTTTGCACCGCCCTCCTACTCAAGGCATCAGCGACCACATTAGCCTTGCCTGGGTGGTAGAGAATATCTACATCATAATCCTTTAATAGCTCTAACCACCTACGTTGCCTCAAATTCAGCTCCTTCTGCGTGAACAGGTACTTTAGGCTCTTGTGGTCGGTGTAGATTTCACAGTGCTCCCCATACAGATAATGACGCCAAAGCTTCAGTGCAAACACTACAGCAGCAAGCTCCAAGTCATGGGTAGGGTAATTCTTCTCGTAATCTTTGAGTTGCCTTGATGCATAAGCAATTACCCTCCCTTCTTGCATCAACACACAACCAAATCCACTGTGTGATGCGTCGCTGTAGATCACATATCCTTTCCCCATAACAGGAAGGGAAAGGATAGGAGCGGTCATCAGTCTATTCTTCAGCTCCTCAAAGCTCTTCTGACAATCCTCACTCCAGGTAAACTTCACTCCTTTACACGTTAAACGAGTGAGGGGTGTGGAGAGCTTCGCAAAGCCTTCCACAAACCGACGATAATACCCACCAGCTAAACCCATAAAACTACGCACCTCAGAAACCGTCGTCGGTCGGGGCCAATCCCGGACCGCCTCAATCTTCGCTGGGTCTACTGCCACACCTGCGGCAGAAATCACATGGCCCAAGAAGACTACCTCCCGAAGCCAAAACTCGCATTTTGCCAGCTTGGCATACAACTTCTTCTCTCGCAGAAGTTGCAGCACAATCCTTAAGTGCTCCTCATGCTCAATATCACTTCGGGAGTAGACCAAGATATCATCGATAAACACCACTACGAACCGGTCTAAGTATGGTCGAAAGATCCGATTCATTAAATCCATGAATGCGGCAGGGGCATTAGTTAGTCCAAAAGGCATAACTGTAAACTCATAATGCCCGTATCGTGACCTAAATGCCGTTTTCGGAATATCCTCGGCCTTCACCTTCAACTGGTGGTAACCGGATTGCAGATCTATCTTAGAAAAGACACAAGACCCTTGCAGCTGATCAAAAAGATCATCGATGCGCGGCAAAGGGTACTTGTTCTTGATGGTCACTTTATTTAATTCTCTATAGTCCACACAAAGTCGAAGTGACCCATCTTTCTTCTTCACGAATAGCACCGGCGCTCCCCAAGGCGACACACTCGGCCTAATAAAGCCCTTGTCCATCAAATCCTGGAGTTGCGCCTTAAGCTCTCGCAACTCGGCCGGTGCCATCCGGTAAGGAGCCTTAGAGATTGGCGCAGTTCCTGGAACCACGTCAATCACGAACTAAATCTCCCTATCTGGCGGCATGCTAGTCAGCTCAGGTGGAAAAACCTCCGGAAACTCGCGGACAATAGGGATATCCCCGAGTCCCGGCGCCGCCGTAGGCCCCTCAACAACACTAGCCAAAAAGGCTACACATCCACGATGGATCATCTGCCTCGCTCGGGAAGTCGAAACCATAGAGGCAAAGAAAGCACTCTGACATCCCCGGTATTCCAACATCTCCTGGCCTGGCTCTCTAAAAGTGACAGTCCTTGCGGCACAGTCAATAGTCGCGAAATACCGAGCCAGCCAGTCCATCCCGAGAACCACATCAAAGTCCCTTAGCTGTCTCAAGACCAACAGGTCTGCTGGCATAATCCAGGACTCGATTTGCATCGGGCAGGACCAACAGCACTCCTCCACGTGCAAAGTGTGATCGGGAATCTGAACCTCTCGTGCACGTGGTAAAAGTCCTACCTCTAACCCATGTAATGATGCAAATGATCTACTAATAAAAGAATGCGATGCTCCAGTATCAAATAAAGTACGAGTCCTAATGCCAGAAAGTAAGGTGATACCTGCCACCACATGATCTGCTGCCGAAGAATCCTCTACCTGCGCAGCATACACTCGCCCACTCTGAGCTGGAGGGCGATAATCCGTGGGATGGGAAGAAGATGGCCTGCTCGCTGGAGCATATGGCCGCTGAGCCGTCGACCGCTGCTGCGATGAAGATGGAGCAGATGCTGAAGAAGGGGTGGTGGGGGCCGAAAAGGGGCACGAAGCTCGAATGTGCCCGGGCTGTCCACATCCATAACAGCGACCCCACCGCTGGTCGCAGGTGCTGGGAAAATGCTGACCTCCACAAAAATACAATTGCCGGGGGCTCGTGGTTGTCGTGGTTGCTGTTGAGACTGCCGCTGTCGCTGAGGCTGCCGCTGCGACCCACGCTGCGACGACTGTGATCTTTGCTGCTGCTGCCGCTGCTGGGGCCTCTGGGATCCACCAGGCCCTCGTCGCTCAGACCGTCCTTGGCCGGGGAACTGAGGCTGCGGCGGTCGTGGCGGCCTCCACGAACTAGATTGTCCCCCAACCTCCGGTGCTGGTCGTTTCGCCCCGGGATCACTACGGGAGCTGGAGCTACCTCCTCCATCACTACCTCCCCGCACTCAACGTAGAGTGCCTGCTCCATCGAGGCCTCCAAGGTCTGCAACCTACGCGAACGAACTAATTGAAAAAGGTCTCGGCGCAACCCTCGCTCGAACATGTAGATCCGGTGCGCCTCATCCCTGGCCACGTTCGGTACACATGCCAACAATTGATTGAAATTGGCAATGTACTCGTGTACGGGCCGATCTCCTTGGCGAAGGTTTTTCAACTGCTCTTCTAACCTCTGCCGAACGCTTTCTGGGAAGAAAGCCCCGAGAAGGAGATTGCGGAACTCCGCCCAGGCCAAGAGCTGAGCCCCAGGCGGACCCGCTGGTCGAACACGCCGCCACCAGGCCTCGGCGTTGCGTTCCAAAAAGTTCGTCGCTAATAACACCTGGTATCGCTCCTCGATGAACAAAGTCTCAAAACGTCGCTCCATCGCCGTGATCCACGACTCTGCCTCCCACGGCTCTGTATTCTGCCCCGAGAAATGGGGTGGGTCAAATTGGCGAAACCTCATCAACAAGTCAACCATTTCCCGCTGCTCTGCCGGGGTCAGAGATCCCGTCAACCCAGACGATTGTCTACCAGTACCCCGAGCAACAGGGGATGCCGGGGTCACTGGTACAACTGGGGGATTCACAGCAGGGGAAGAAGGTACGGGAGAACTTTCTGGGGGTGCTACAACAGGTTGCGCTCTCTGTTCTAGCATCTGCGTCAGCCGACCCATAGCCTCCTCCTGACGCCGAACAGCCTCTGACATCTGGGCCATCTGAGCCTGCAGCTCTTGCATCTCACTTTGCTGGCCCTGCCCGGACTCCTCCTGGTCGGGTTCAGGGGAATCAGGCTGAGAACGCGTCAGCATCCTACGTCGCGGAGGCATCCTACCACAAGAAATCACACTTAGTAACATAACCCCACACGACCCAATCTAGCGAAAGTCAGAGACATCCCCCTATTTCTGTGACTTTATGTTGTCTGCAGCCAACATAACTGTCCACCAGAAATTGGGTATGTCGATCCCTCTTCTCTCACTGGAAGAGTCAAACAATAAATCAACGACTTTCGCAAAATGTCACGTCTCTCACGCCCTATTATCCTAGGGTCTGCCAAAAGCCTAGGGTTTCCTAAGTCCCAACTGACCTATCCCTAAGCTCTGATACCAACTTTAATCTGTCACGCCCCGGGTGTAAACCAGAACCCGGGCTCGCCAACAGATCCGCCGTGCACACGGGATTTCCGCGTACACGAAGCGCTGGTAACCTGCTCAGATATAATATAACAATAACAGAGCATAATACAGAGCTGAAATAGAAGAACCACATAGTACCTCAGACTGAAATACAAATAAAACTATAATAAGTACAATAATCTCCCAGCTCACCAAATAGTACATCCAGCTGGCGGAAGCCAGACCCAAAAAAAGGAGAATACCACAGTCTGAGTGAAGGGTACAGCGTCTAACTACAGCCCTCAGTCTCACAGGAGATCTATCTATTCGGCGATCCCCTTACCTCGATCCGCTGCCGAAGGCCTAGCAGCTCCCGCAGATGACTCTGCAAAAATAAAGGAGAAGAAAGAAACAGAAAATAACAATGGGGGTGAGAACTACCAGATAAACCAGCAGCCTCCCCTAGTGGGTAAAACCTCAACTCTGACGCACCCACTAGGACTACTAGAGGCAAAAGGAAAAAGGAAAGTGGTAAGATACATAAGATGCTGAAACAGGAAACTACCACTATTATGCTGTCAAAACTGTATGCATGCATCAGAAATAGTATCTGTCCAAATAAACCCAATCTAGCAACCGATACACGATCGGTATTGCCTGCTCAAGAATCCAGTATCTGATCGGCACACGGCACGATCCTAGAATATCCAATCGACCGGCACACGGCTCGGCCCTAAGCCTACTCCGGAGCGGCACTCGAGGGGAGCGACCCACACGAGTAAAGCATCACTGTATCAAGCATCTCTGTAACCAATGTCTCACAATAGCAGGACTGAATCATGAATATGATCAAAGTGGGAAACTCCGTCCACTACAGAAACCCAATCCCCAACTGATGCAATAAACTCGACCCCAATCTGGTGCAAGGACAAACATCTGGTCAACCGCCTACTGTCCGCGGTCACCGCAATACCCCACAAATCCCTAATCTGGCTACACTATCCAAAATCCCTGCTCATACTTGAGCGACAACATCTGAATGCAAAGGAAAGTGATAAAACATGCCAAGTCCCAATATGATAGTGTAGCACTAAATAGTGGCTAACTGGATGTCCAAGAAAGCATGCAGTTATTTAAAAGCTGTAGAAAAGTGTCAATATTTATTTTAAAAGAATATTGATTTACTGGAAAAAGTTATTGTAGCCTTTGTCCCAATCACAGTGTCCCAACATAAGTCATTATATCATCCGTGGGGTTATATTAAATTTTAGGAGAGTTCGTCCCAGCGGTTCTCATTAATTGTCCTGTTAGTTTGTCCTGTTAGTTGTCCTGTTAGTTTGTCCTGTTAGTTGTCCTGTTAGTAGTCCTGTTAGTTGTCCTGTTAGTAGTCCTGTTAGTTGTCCTGTTAGTTTGTCCCAATGGTTCTCTTCAATTGTCATATTAATTTGTCCCAATTGTTCTCATTAATTAAATTTTAGGGGAGTTCCAGTAATCCCAGTGAGCTTGTCAAAAAAAAGGTAAGCAACAACCGCCCACCTCGAACAGCTCAAACAACATCCCAGGTAGTCTCCTGGCTGTCCGCAGTCCTCAATCCTGCAAATCAACGCTCCCGGCATAAATACAAATCCCAAAAAGTACAATATTTGCTGTTTTTCAGACAGCACGGGAAAAGAGGAGTTTTTCACCTCTAAATAGTGCTCCAGAAAATCCAGAAAAATTACGGTTGCGTTCCTCGCGAAGAGTAGATCAAAATCGACTCTTTAAACGCCTCGATCTGATGCTCCTACGCCAAGATAAAAATCGGAGAAGTCGACGCTGTCCAGAAATTTCCACAGCAAAAAGGGGGGTCAAAGAGGATTCAGGAACCGTGCCAAAAGTACGAAACGGAGCAAAATGATCAACACGGAAATCGAAGCCCTACCTCTTACGGTCGCGCTGTCGCAAAAATCGTCCAAAAATTCCACCTGGTTAGCCCGCAGGGAATTTTCGACTGAACTGCGACGGAAAATGGGCCTAAAAAGAAAATCGTCGCAGTGCGCCGCGTCGCAGATAACTCACTATCTGTAACTCCAGAAATTCTGAGATTTTGAGAGAGAGAGAGAGGAAAATTTTTGTATAGGAACTTTCTCTGTTCTCTCTCTACAGCACGCAACCCGAGGTGGGAATGAGAGGGGTGGGGGACCCCTATTTATAATGGGCCAAGGGAATCTTACACAGGATCGGATCCGAACAGGAAACACCGAAACGGGCCAACCAAAACGCGCCACGTGTCCACAAAACAGGAAACAGCGGTGCAAGGGCCAATCAAAATTCGCCACGTGTCCACGTGGTGCACGTGCTGCTCCGCGCTCCGGGTTTTCCGGAAGATGTCGGCCAATAGGAGTGCGCCACGTGTCACCTTCCCCGATGCTTCTAGAAGCCGGCCGCCAATGGGGAAGCGCCACGTGGCAGGTGAAAGGTTCGGTGCTCCCGGTGCACGCCAGCCCATGGACCGCGCACCCAGCCCCCCTGCCCGCGCCTGCCCGCGCTGCCCGCCCGCGCGCCGCCCGCGCTCTGCCGCTGCGCCGCTGCCCGCCGCCGTGCGCCGCCGCTCGCCGGTCGCCGGAACAGTAATTCCGGCGGCCGGAGTTACTGTTCCGGCGTGAACAGTACCCATGTGCCAAAAAAAATAAAGTAAATATACCGTTTCGATCGTTTTCGCGCGCTGAGTCCAAATCCGCCGTCCGTTTCGCCAAATTCTCATCCGAAATTTTGCCGAAAGCTCCCGGAAAATCCCATTTGCTCCGATTTTCGCGCCGAGTCAATTTTAAATGTCCAATTTCGATTCTACAAGCTCCGTTGCACTGTACAAGCTCCCCGCAGTCACTGTTTAATGTTGCACAGTTCCTGCGGGAGTCCGGATCATCACATTAAGGTGATCCTTCATGGCTCGGTTTTAAGTCGAGCTAGCTTGTAATCGGTTCGACTTGGCTCGGTCCTTCCTGTGATTCCGTTCAAGTTGCAGCCGACTGTAATTTCTTTCGGCTATCTGGGCCTTCATGTGGTTATTGTTTGGATTGAACCGATAAGTGATTTTTTATGGTTTGGTTTAAAGCCGAAACCGGCCTTGTGGTTTGATTGGTTCGAATCACCCTCTTTGCGGTTTGGCTCAAAACCCTTTGACTTTGATTTGGGGTCAAGCTGATGCATGGTCCAGTTCATATGATTCCACCTAAATTCGATTTAGGCTGAAAGGCTTATAATTGGGGGCTTTTTTTTTTTTTTTGTATTGAAATATATGAGTTATTTGTCTCGGGAAGCAATCGAAGTTGTTTTGAAAGGAAAAATATGTTTTGATGGCAATCGGGCGCCGTGGGTTTTCACCGTTACCTTCCCCTAACTTTTGCCTGTGAGTTCGAATGGGTATCCTCCACAGCGGGGATCCCATTTTGCCTGTGGGGTTATACCAGCCGGGAATATTTTTTTTTTTTTTTTTTTTTTTTTTTTTTCTTTTTTTTTCTGTTTTTGATTTTTTCTTGTTTTTTTTTGAGATTTTCTCTTGTTTTTTTTTATTTTTATTTTTTTTAATATCTTTTTTTTTTGCTATTGAAAAATACGAGCAATAAATTGCTGCGCATAACCAGGCCTAAAATCAGTTAGCTGGTAGACAAAATATGTTTGAGTAGTGAAAATATGAGTTATTGTTGATTTATTTTAAAAAAATGTGGGTTTATTGAAAAAAATATGTGTTTGCTTTGCAAAAGAAAAATATGTTTGGTGGCAATCGGGCGACACCAATCGGTTTTCACCCGATGCCTTCCCCTAACTTTTGCCTGCGAATAGAATGGTGTATCTCACAGCCGGGGATCCCATTTTGCCTGTGGGGTTGTCACGCCCCGGGTGTAAACCAACCCGGGCCCGTCTACAGATCCGCCGTGCACACGGTATTTCCCGTGTACACGAAGCGTCCACAACCTGCTCAGATATAAAAGATATAATAAAAGAGCAATAAAAACAGAGCTGAACTAAAACTAATACATCTCAGACTGAAGCTGGAAATAAAATACAATACATCTGTATAAATGATACATCAGTCTCCCAGCTCACAAAAAATAATACAACCTGCTGGCAAAAGCCAGTCCCAAAAGTGAAAGTACAACCGTCTGAGGAAAACCTGGGTACACCAACAGTCCAGCTAACACGCTCATCCTGCCTCGAGATCTATCTACACAGCCGTCCTCTCTCCTCGACCCGCCACTGAAAGTCCAGTAGCACCCGCAGAAGACTCTGCAAAACAAGGAAGAAGAAAAAGAGGAAAGAAGAATGGGGGTGAGAACTACTAGTAAACCAGTAGCCTCCCCTAGTGGGTAAAACCTCAAACTCTGACGCACCCACTAGGTCTACCAGAGGCGAAAAGGAAAGAAGAGTGGTAAGAAATGAAACTGCTGAAAAAGGGAGATCTACCACTACTATGCCTCTAAAATGCAGTCCTAGACTGGAATAACCATAAGAAACAATAACCAACCGTCCCAGATGAACCCAATCTGTACCGCCCTCATCATCGGGCAAGAAAGCCGCGCCGATGTGATAGCAAAACTCCTGCTGCCGCCCTCATCATCGGGCAAAAAGCCGCGCCGATGTGATAGCAAAACCGTCAATAACTGTCCGACCCCGGCCTCCGGAGGGGAACTCGAGGGGAGCGACCCACACGAGGAAAGCATCACCGGGCAATAACCGCGCCGGTGTAATAAAAGCATCACCGGGCAATAACCGCGCGGCGGTGTGATAAAAGCGGACTGGATCACAACAATAAAGCCCCAGTGGAACACAACCTCCACTAAAAGAAAAACTGATTCCCAATCAGATGCAAAAGTAACCATTCGGTCAATCGCCCAAAATCCGCGATTGCCGCAATACCCCAAAATCCACGATCAGGTTTAACAATCCGACATCGGTCAACCGCCCAATATCCGCGGTAGCCGGAATAACCCATAATCCACAATCCAGGCCCCCGGCTACACTATCCCAAACCCCTGCTCAAACCCGAGCAACAAGAACCACCTGACTAAGGAAAGGAGAAAAGAAGCAAACAAGGTTTCTCCTAAGTCAAGTTCCAGCATGAAAGTGTAGCGATAAAGATGGCCTATCTAGATGTCCATACAAGCATGCAAGTGTTCTCAAGGAAATAAAGGAAAAGGTGTCCAATAGTGGTTCCACATGTGTAACAATTAATAGCTCCGCATAGATATAACCATCATGCTAAAACATTATCCAACCACACATGTCTATAATCCATGTTCCATAATAAAGCATCACTATCCACCTATGCATGTCATAAAATCCTCAAATAGTACCAACCACTAACAGGATAATCATATAGTCCAAAATAAATATTCCATTCCACATGCAAGGTTAAACGCTAACATAGCATACCCAATCCCACACAGGTATGCATAACCCAACCACAATTATTATTAAGCATGCATGTCAAATAAAGGGATCACTCTAATATTCCTAGTGAGCATGTCAAAATAGAGGTAAACAACAACCACCCACCTGAAGTGCAACTGTCCCAATCCGTACAGCTGAAAATACCAAAACTCCAAATCCTTGCTCCCACAATTTAGCACACCCGTAATATTCCTGATACAATACAAAGCTCACTAATTACACTTAGGCTCCCAATTAATGCTCTTATAACCACATACAACCTCGGATTCGAAACTGTTAAATTATCACCTGCAGAAAGTGCCCAGAAAATTCCAAGAAAAATATCACGGCGATCCTTGCGTCGATAGCTTCGCAACGGTACCTTGCACGCCCAAATCAGAGTTCTGTAAGTCAAGATAAAAATTCGGCAAGGTGGTGATCCAAACAACAAACTGTGGAAAAAGACTGACGCACTGTACACTGAGAAAACAGTGATTTTCACCTCGAAATAAAATTCACGAAAATCCAATAAAAATACGAGCGCGTTCCTTGCGATCTGTAGATGAAAAAGTTGTATAAGCTCGTCTCCGTCAGACGCTCGTGCGCGAAGATATGGCCAAAATACTCCGATGCTGTCTCACATTCCTCACAGAAAAAGGGGGACCATTGTTACCTCGGGATCCGAGCCAAAGAAGCAAAATCAGAATGCGCGATCAAAATGAAAGATGAAGCCCTACCTGTAGTGAAGCCAACGGCGCAAAAATCACAGAAAAAGGAGCTCGGGGTAGACCAGGGGAGCTAAAACACTGCTGCTGCGCCGAAGAAGAACACAGAAAACGCAACGTCGCGCCGCGCCGTAAAATCGAGACCTCGGGATCCGTGCCACTAAAATCTGAAACTTGGTAGGTGTAATCTCCACTTGAAGGAGAAGAAATCTCCCTCTCACCTCCCTTCGAGCTGAGGTCTCGAAGGGGTCGAAAATCCCCTTGAAGAGCCCTCGGATTGCAACTTAAGGGAAATCCAGGGAAAAATCCTTTCGCTGCGCCCGGTGCACGTGAGCCCACCAATGGTGGCGCGCCACGTGGCCCCAACCACCGTGCACCGCCCGTGCACCGCGCACGCCGCACAGCCCGCACGTCGCGTACGGCACCTGCTCCACGGCTTGCGTGGACCGGGAGCACAACACCGAGCCAAACAAATGCTGCCACGTGTCCGTCGGTCCACCGTGCACCCTAACAAACTCCGTGGACCGCGCACTGTGAACCGACCAACCAAAACCTGCCAGGTGTCCACGGCGCGGTGACCCGCACCAAAATTACTCCATGGGGACCGGGTGCCGTGACCACCTAACCAAAAACTGCCACGTGGCACCGCCGCAGTGCACGCCGCCGCCGTGGACCGCGCGCCTGCCCCGCCCCTGCGCGCTGCCCGCCCCTGCACGCGCCGCGGCGCCCGCGTGCCGCCTGCCCGAGCCGCGCCGCCGCCCGCCGGCGCTGCCCGCCGCCGCCGCGCCGGACCGCCGGCAGATCGCCGGAAAGTAACTGTTCCGGCGTGAACAGTAACCCGAGCACCAAAAATACAAGTGGGTAGTCCGTTTTGACCGTTTTCGCGGCTGATTCCAAATCCGGGTCGTGTTGCCAAATTCCAATCCTAAAATTTGTCCGGAGGCTCCCGGAAAGGTTTTTCAATCCGAGTTCACGCCGAGTTCCAAATTTGTATCCGATTTGACCGAGAACACTCCCAGAGATCGACTGAGTCACCAGATCACCACGGGATCCATTAGGCCCGAAGAAGTTCATATCAAATGCGTCCCAAATTGGCGCCCGGAACCCCGCCGACAGCCCCAAAGGCCTCCAATGGCCACCCCA
>JAQOTM010000530.1:57893-101276 GCA_029168755.2 Tillandsia fasciculata | reverse complement strand
TCGAACCTCATGCAGTTCAGTTTAAGGTGAATCCGCCTAGTTCAGGTGTATCCTTATGGCCTCGTTTTAGTCAAGCTAGCTGTATTCGGTCTCGACTTGCTCGGTCCCCTGTGTTCCGTTCAAGTTTGAGACCGGCTTGTAATTTCTTTCGGCTTATCTTGGGCCTCATGTGGTTCTGTTTGGGTTGAAACCGATAATTGAATGTTCTTTATGGTTTTGGTTTAAGCCGAACGACCGGCCTTGGTTTGATTTGGCTCGAACCTCATTCATTCAGTTTAAGTTGAATCAGCCTAGGTTCAATGTCACGCTCCCGGGTGTAAACCAGAACCCGGGCTCGCCAACAGATCCGCCATGCACACGGGATTTTCCGCGTACACGAAGCGCTGGTAACCTGCTTAGATATAATATAACAATAACAGAGCATAATACAGAGCTGAAATAGAAGAACCACATAGTACCTCAGACTGAAAATACAAATAAAACTGTAATAAGTACAATAATCTCCCATTTCTCCAAATAGTACATCCAGCTGGCGGAAGCCAGACCCAAAATAAAAGGAGAATACCACAGTCTGAGTGAAGGGTACAGCGTCTATCTACAGCCCTCAGTCTCACAGGAGATCTATCTATTCGGCGATCCCCTTACCTCGATCCGCTGCCGAAGGCCTAGCAGCTCCCGCAGATGACTCTGCAAAAATAAAGGAGAAGAAAGAAACAGAAAATAACAATGGGGGTGAGAACTACCAGATAAACCAGCAGCCTCCCCTAGTGGGTAAAACCTCAACTCTGACGCACCCACTAGGACTACTAGAGGCAAAAGGAAAAAGAAAGTGGTAAGATACATAAGATGCTGAAACAGGCAAACTACCACTATTATGCTGTCAAAACTGTATGCATGCATCAGAAATAGTATCTGTCCAAATAAACCCAATCTAGCAACCGATACACGATCGGTATTGCCTGCTCAAGAATCCAGTATCTGATCGGCACAACGGCACGATCCTAGAATATCCAATCGACCGGCACACGGCTCTCCTAGCCTACTCCGGAGTGGCACTCGAGGGGAGCGACCCACACGAGTAAAGCATCTCTGTATCAAGCATCTCTGTAACCAATGTCTCACAATAGCAGGACTGAATCATGAATATGATCAAAGTGGGAAACTCCGTCCACTACAGAAACCCAATCCCCAACTGATGCAATAAACTCAACCCCAATCTGATGCAAGGATAAACATCTGGTCAACCGCCTACTGTCCGCGGTCACCGCAATACCCCACAAATCCATAATCTGGCTACACTATCCCAAACCCCTGCTCATACTTGAGCAACAACATCTGAATGCAAAGGAAAGTGATAAAACATGTTCAAGTCCCAATATGATAGTGTAGCAATAAATAGTGGCTAACTGGATGTCCAGAAAGCATGCAGTTATTTAAAAGCTGTAGAAAAGTGTCAATATTTATTTTAAAAGAATATTGATTTACTGGAAAAAATTATTGTAGCCTTTGTCCCAATCACAGTGTCCCAACATAAGTCATCATATCATCCGTGGGGTTATATAAATTTTAGGAGAGTTCGTCCCAGCGGTTCTCATCAATTGTCCTGTTAGTTTGTCCTGTTAGTTGTCCTGTTAGTTTGTCCTGTTAGTTGTCCTGTTAGTTTCCTGTTAGTGTCCTGTTAGTTTGTCCCAATGGTTCTCATCAATTGTCATATTAGTTTGTCCCAATTGTTCTCATCAATTAAATTTTAGGAGAGTTCCAGTAATCCCAGTGAGCTTGTCAAAAATGAGGTAAGCAACAACCGCCCACCTCGAACAGCTCAAACAACACCCCAGGTAGTCTCCTGGCTGTCCGCAGTCCTCAATTCCTGCAAATCAACGCTCCCGGTATAAATACAAATCCCAAAAAGTACAATATTTGCTGTTTTTCAGACAGCACGGGAAAAGAGGAGTTTTTCACCTCTAAAAGTGCTCCTAAAATCCAGAAAAATTACGGTTGCGTTCCTCGCGAAGAGTAGATCAAAATCGACTCTTTAAACGCCTCGATCTGATGCTCCTACACCAAGATAAAAATCGGAGAAGTCGAGGTTGTCCAGAAATTTCCACAGCAAAAAGGCGGGGTCAAAGAGGATTCAGGAATCGTGCCAAAAGTACGAAACGGAGCAAAATGATCAACACGGAAATCAAAGCCCTACCTCTTACGGTCGTGCTGCCGCAAAAATCGTCCAAAAATTCAACCTGGTTAGCCCGCAGGGATTTTTCGACTGAACTGCGACGAAAAATGGGCCGAAAAAGAAAACCGTCGCAGTGCGCCGCGTCGCAGATATCTCACTATCTGTAACTCCAGAAATTCTGAGTTTTTAGAGAGAGAGAGAGGAAGAGAGAGGAAAATTTTTCATAGAGGACACTTTCTCTGATTCTCTCTCTACAGGACGCAACCCGAGGTGGGAAATGAGAGGGAGGGGGGATGCTATTTATAATGGGCCAAGGGAATCTTACACAGGATCGGATCCGAACAGGAAACACCGAAACGGGCCAACCAAAACGCGCCACGTGTCCACAAACAGGAAACAGCGGTGCAAGGGCCAATCAGAATTCGCCACGTGTCCACGTGGTGCACGTGCAGCTCCGCGCTCCGGGTTTTCCGGAAGATGTCGCCAATAGGATGTGCCACGTGTCACCTCCCAGATGCCTTCTAGAAGCCGCCCACCAATGGGGAAGTGCCACGTGGCAGGTGAAAGGTTCGGTGCTCCCGGTGCACGCCAGGTCCATGGACCGCGCACCCGAGCCCCCTGCCCGCGCCTGCCCGCGCTGCCCGCGCCGCGCGCCGCCGCGCTTCCTGCGCCGCTGCGCCGCTGCCCGCCGCCGTGCGCCGCCGCTCGCCGCCGTCGCCGGAACAGTAATTCCGGCGGCCGGAGTTACTGTTCCGGCGTGAACAGTACCCATGTGCCGAAAAAATAAAGTAAATATACCGTTTTGACCGTTTTCGCGCGCTGAGTCCAAATCCGTCCGTTTCGCCAAATTCTCATCCGAAATTTTGCCGAAAGCTCCCGGAAAATTCCATTTGCTCCGATTTTCGCGCCGAGTCAATTTTAAATGTCCAATTTCGATTCTACAAGCTCCGTTGCACTGTACAAGCTCCCCGCAGTCACTGTTTAATGTTGCACAGTTCCTGCGGGAGTCCGGATCATCACATCCTCCCCCACTAAAAAGAGTTTCGTCCTCGAAACGAGACTAAACAATACTCCTCAGTCCGATGTCTCGAATAAGTAGGGGTGAGCATCCCTCATCTCCGACTCGAGCTCCCATGTAGCCTCGCGCTCGTCATGATTGCTCCATTGGATTTTCACATAGGGAATGGCCCGACTGCGCAATTCTCTCACCTCTCGATCCAGAATTCGCAGTGGGCGCTCCTCATACCTCAAATCCTCGCTGATCTCAAGCGGTGTGAAGTCGATGACGTGCGATGGGTCGAAGACATACTTCCTCAAAGTAGAAACATGAAATACATCATGGACACCAGCAAGCCTCGGAGGAAGTGCAAGTCGGTAGGCAACTGGCCCGATACGCTCCAATACCTCAAAGGGTCCAATGTATCGGGGGCTAAGCTTTCCACGAATGCCGAATCTCCTGATTCCTTTGGACGGCGAGACTTTCAGGAATACATGATCTCCAACCTGAAACTCTAAGTCTCGTCGCCGAACATCGGCATAACTCCTTTGTCGGCTCTTGGCGGTCTGAAGATGCTGTCGAATCACTCGGACCTTCTCTCTGCCTCTAACAATACATCTGGTCCCAAGGTCCGCCTCTCGCCCACGTCACTCCAATAAAGCGGTGATCGACACTTGCGTCCATACAACGCTTCAAACGGAGCCATCTGAATGCTCGCTTGAAAGCTATTGTTGTACGCGAACTCAGCCAAAGATAAGTGTCGAATCCACCCTCCGCCGAAATCCAGGACGCAAGCCCTCAGCATGTCCTCCAGGATTTGTATCGTCCGCTCTGACTGCCCATCAGTCTGCGGATGAAAAGCTGTACTGAACCTGAGTTGAGTCCCCAAGGCTGTCTGCAAACTCCCCCAGAAACGCGAAACAAACCTCGGGTCTCTATCTGATACAATGGAGGCGGGTACTCCATGTAATCTCACTATCTCATCTAGATATAACTGGGCTAGTCGCTCAAGTGGCCAAGTAGTCTGCATAGGCAGAAAGTGCGCTGACTTGGTAAGTCGATCTACAACTACCCAGATAGCATCTGCTCCTCCCTGTGCCCTCGGAAGTCCGACCACGAAATCCATCGTAATGTGGTCCCATTTCCACTGGGGAATTGGGAGACTCTGTAACTTGCCAGCTGGCACTCGATGCTCAGCTTTCACCTGCTGACAAGTTAAACACTGAGCCACAAATCTCCCGATATCCCTTTTCATGCCATTCCACCAAAAGTGTGCCTTGAGGTCCTTATACATCTTAGTCCCACCAGGATGTAGGGTATAAGGTGTATAATGGGCCTCTCGCAATATCTGCTCTCTGATCTCCGCATCCACTGGCACACATGCTCGGTTCCTGTACCTTAGTACTCCCGGCATCATCTACTGTAAAGTCCCCTGACTGATCACTCGGAATCTGATCTCTAATCCTGGTCAAGTGGGGGTCCTCACTCTGTTTCTCCTGATCCTGTCTAGCAGAGTGGGCTGCACGACTAAAGATGTCAGTCTAGCAGAGACCCCAGGGGACACTACTTCTATCTCGAGCCGTCTCATCTCCTCTAATAGCGGTGCCTGGTCTGTGATCAACATAGACAAACTTTGCACCGCCCTCCTACTCAAGGCATCAGCGACCACATTAGCCTTGCCTGGGTGGTAGAGAATATCTACATCATAATCCTTTAATAGTTCTAACCATCTACGTTGCCTCAAATTCAGCTCCTTTTGCGTGAACAGGTACTTTAGGCTTTTATGGTCAGTGTAGATTTCACAGTGTTCCCCATATAGATAATGACGCCAAAGCTTCAGTGCAAACACTACAGCAGCGAGCTCCAAGTCATGGGTAGGGTAATTCTTCTCGTAATCTTTGAGTTGCCTTGATGCATAAGCAATTACCCTCCCTTCTTGCATCAACACACAACCAAATCCACTGTGTGATGCGTCGCTGTAGATCACATATCCTTTCCCCATAACAGGAAGGGAAAGGATAGGAGCGGTCATCAGTCTATTCTTCAGCTCCTCAAAGCTCTTCTGACAATCCTCACTCCAGGTAAACTTCACTCCTTTACACGTTAAACGAGTGAGGGGTGTGGAGAGCTTCGCAAAGCCTTCCACAAACCGACGATAATACCCACCAGCTAAACCCATAAAACTACGCACCTCAGAAACCGTCGTCGGTCGGGGCCAATCCCGGACTGCCTCAATCTTCGCCGGGTCCACTGCCACACCTGCGGCAGAAATCACATGGCCCAAGAAGACTACCTCCCGAAGCCAAAACTCGCATTTTGCCAGCTTGGCATACAACTTCTTCTCTCGCAGAAGTTGCAGCACAATCCTTAAGTGCTCCTCATGCTCAATATCACTTCGGGAGTAGACCAAGATATCATCGATAAACACCACTACGAACCGGTCTAAGTATGGTCGAAAGATCCGATTCATTAAATCCATGAATGCGGCAGGGGCATTAGTTAGTCCAAAAGGCATAACTGTAAACTCATAATGCCCGTATCGTGACCTAAATGCCGTTTTCGGAATATCCTCGGCCTTCACCTTCAACTGGTGGTAACCGGACTGCAGATCTATCTTAGAGAAGACACAAGACCCTTGCAGCTGATCAAAAAGATCATCGATGCGCGGCAAAGGGTACTTGTTCTTGATGGTCACTTTATTTAATTCTCTATAGTCCACACAAAGTCGAAGTGACCCATCTTTCTTCTTCACGAATAGCACCGGTGCTCCCCAAGGCGACACACTCAGCCTAATAAAGCCCTTGTCCATCAAATCCTGAAGTTGCGCCTTAAGCTCTCGCAACTCAGCCGGTGCCATCCGGTAAGGAGCCTTAGAGATTGGCGCAGTTCCTGGAACCACGTCAATCACGAACTCAATCTCCCTATCTGGCGGCATGCTAGTCAGCTCAGGTGGAAAAACATCCGGAAACTCGCGGACAATAGGGATATCCCCGAGTCCCGGCGCCGCCGTAGGCCCCTCAACAACACTAGCCAAAAAGGCTACACACCCACGATGGATCATCTGCCTCGCTCGGGAAGTCGAAATCATAGAGGCAAAGAAAGTACTCTGGCATCCCCGGTATACCAACATCTCCTGGCCTGGCTCTCTAAAAGTGACAGTCCTTGCGGCACAGTCAATAGTCGCGAAATACCGAGCCAGCCAGTCCATCCCGAGAACCACATCAAAGTCCCTTAACTGTCTCAAGACCAACAGGTCTGCTGGCATAATCCAGGACTCGATTTGCATCGGGCAGGACCAACAGCACTCCTCCACGTGCAAGGTGTGATCGGGAATCTGAACCTCTCGTGCACGTGGTAAAAGTCCTACCTCTAACCCATGTAATGATGCAAATGATCTACTAATAAAAGAATGCGATGCTCCAGTATCAAATAAAGTACGAGTCCTAATGCCAGAAAGTAAGGTGATACCTGCCACCACGTGATCTGCTGCCGAAGAGTCCTCTACCTGTGCAGCATACACTCGCCCACTCTGAGCTGGAGGGCGATAATCCGTGGGATGGGAAGAAGATGGCCTGCTCGCTGGAGCATATGGCCGCTGAGCCGTCGACCGCTGCTGCGATGAAGATGGAGCAGATGCTGAAGAAGGGGTGGTGGGGGCCGAAAAGGGGCACGAAGCTCGAATGTGCCCGGGCTGTCCACATCCATAACAGCGACCCCACCGCTGGTCGCAGGTGCTGGGAAAATGCTGACCTCCACAAAAGATACAATTGCCGGGGGCTCGTGGTTGTCGGGTTGCTGTTGAGACTGCCGCTGTCGCTGATGCTGCCGCTGCGACCCACGCTGCGACGACTGTGATCTTTGCTGCTGCTGCCGCTGCTGGGGCCTCTGGGATCCACCAGGCCCTCGTCGCTCAGACCGTCCTTGGCCGGGGAACTGGGGCTGCGGCGGTCGTGGCGGCCTCCACGAACTAGATTGTCCCCCAACCTCCGGTGCTGGTCGTTTCGCCCCCGGATCACTACGGGAGCTGGAGCTACCTCCTCCATCACTACCTCCCCGCACTCAACGTAGAGTGCCTGCTCCATCGAGGCCTCCAAGGTCTGCAACCTACGCGAACGAACTAATTGAAAAAGGTCTCGGTGCAACCCTCGCTCGAACATGTAGATCCGGTGCGCCTCATCCCTGGCCACGTTCGGTACACATGCCAATAATTGATTGAAATTGGCAATGTACTCGTGTACGGGCCGATCTCCTTGGCGAAGGTTTTTCAACTGCTCTTCTAACCTCTGCCGAACGCTTTCTGGGAAGAAAGCCCCGAGAAGGAGATTGCGGAACTCCGCCCAGGCCAAGAGCTGAGCCCCAGGCGGACCCGCTGGTCGAACACGCCGCCACCAGGCCTCGGCGTTGCGTTCCAAAAAGTTCGTCGCTAATAACACCTGGTATCGCTCCTCGATGAACAAGTCTCAAAACGTCGCTCCATCGCCGTGATCCACGACTCTGCCTCCCACGGCTCTGTATTCTGCCCCGAAAAATGGGTGGGTCAAACTGGCGAAACCTCATCAACAAGTCAACCATCTCCCGCTGCTCTGCCGGGGTCAGAGATCCCGTCAACCCAGACGATTGTCTACCAGTACCCGAGCAACAGGGGATGCCGGGGTCACTGGTACAACTGGGGGATTCACAGCAGGGGAAGAAGGTACGGGAGAATTTCTGGGGGTGCTACAACAGGCTGCGCCCTCTGTTCTAACATCTGCGTCAGCCGACCCATAGCCTCCTCCTGACGCCGAACAGCCTCTGACATCTGGGCCATCTGAGCCTGCAGCTCTTGCACCTCACTCTGCTGGCCCTGCCCGGACTCCTCCTGATCGGGTTCAGGGGAATCAGGCTGAGAACGCGTCAACATCCTACGTCGCGGAGGCATCCTACCACAAGAAATCACACTCAGTAACATAACCCCACACGACCCAATCTAGCGAAAGTCAAAGACATCCCCTATTTCTGTGACTTTATGTTGTCTGCAGCCAACATAACCGTGCACCAGAAATTTGGGTATGTCGGTCTCTCTTCTCTCACTGGAAGAGTCAAACAATAAATCAACGACTTTCGCAAAATGTCACGTCTCTCGCGCCCTATTATCCTAGGGTCTGCCAAAAGCCTAGGGTTTCCTAAGTCCCAACTGACCTATCCCTAAGCTCTGATACAAACTTTAATCTGTCACGCCCCGGGTGTAAACCGGAACCCGGGCTCGCCAACAGATCCGCCATGTACACGGGATTTCCGCGTACACGAAGCGCTGGTAACCTGCTCAGATATAATACAACAATAACAGAGCATAATACAGAGCTGAAATAGAAGAACCACATAGTACCTCAGACTGAAAATACAAATAAAAACTGTAATAAGTACAATAATCTCCCATCTCTCCAAATAGTACATCCAGCTGGCGGAAGCCAGACCCAAAACAAAAGGAGAATACCACAGTCTGAGTGAAGGGTACCGCGTCTAACTACAGCCCTCAGTCTCACAGGAGATCTATCTATTCGGCGATCCCCTTACCTCGATCCGCTGCCGAAGGCCTAGCAGCTCCCGCAGATGACTCTGCAAAAATAAAGGAGAAGAAAGAAACAGAAAATAACAATGGGGGTGAGAACTACCAGATAAACCAGCAGCCTCCCCTAGTGGGTAAAACCTCAACTCTGACGCACCCACTAGGACTACTAGAGGCAAAAGGAAAAAGGAAAGTGGTAAGATACATAGATGCTGAAACAGGCAAACTACCACTATTATGCTGTCAAAACTGTATGCATGCATCAGAAATAGTATCTGTCCAAATAAACCCAATCTAGCAACCGATACACGATCGGTATTGCTGCTCAAGAATCCAGTATCTGATCGGCACACGGCACGATCCTAGAATATCCAATCGACCGGCACACGGCTCGGCCCTAAGCCTACTCCGGAGTGGCACTCGAGGGGAGCGACCCACACGAGTAAAGCATCACTGTATCAAGCATCTCTGTAACCAATGTCTCACATAGCAGGACTGGATCATGAATATGATCAAAGTGGGAAACTCCATCCACTACAGAAACCGAATCCCCAACTGATGCAATAAACTCGACCCCAATCTGGTGCAAGGACAAACATCTGGTCAACCGCCTACTGTCCGCGGTCACCGCAATACCCCACAAATCCCTAATCTGGCTACACTATCCCAAATCCCTGCTCATACTTGAGTGACAACATCTGAATGCAAAGGAAAGTGATAAAACATGCCAAGTCCCAATATGATAGTGTAGCACTAAATAGTGGCTAACTGGATGTCCAAGAAAGCATGCAGTTATTTAAAAGCTGTAGAAAAGTGTCAATATTTATTTTAAAAGAATATTGATTTACTGGAAAAAGTTATTGTAGCCTTTGTCCCAATCACAGTGTCCCAACATAAGTCATTATATCATCCGTGGGGTTATATTAAATTTTAGGAGAGTTCGTCCCAGCGGTTCTCATCAATTGTCCTGTTAGTTTGTCCTGTTAGTTGTCCTGTTAGTTTGTCCTGTTAGTTGTCCTGTTAGTAGTCCTGTTAGTGTCCTGTTAGTAGTCCTGTAGTTGTCCTGTTAGTTTGTCCCAATGGTTCTCATTGTCATATAATTTGTCCCAATTGTCTCATTAATTAAATTTTAGGGGAGTTCCAGTAATCCCAGTGAGCTTGTCAAAAATGAGGTAAGCAACAACCGCCCACCTCGAGCAGCTCAAACAACACCCCAGGTAGTCTCCTGGCTGTCCACAGTCCTCAAATCCTGCAAATCAACGCTCCCGCATAAATACAAATCCCAAAAAGTACAATATTTGCTGTTTTTCAGACAGCACGGGAAAAGAGGAGTTTTTCACCTCTAAATAGTGCTCCAGAAAATCCAGAAAAATTACGGTTGCGTTCCTCGCGAAGAGTAGATCAAAATCGACTCTTTAAACACCTCGATCTGATGCTCCTACGCTAAGATAAAAATCGGAGAAGTCGACGCTGTCCAGAAATTCCACAGCAAAAAGGGGGGTCAAAGAGGACTCAGGAATCGTGCCAAAAGTACGAAACGGAGCAAAATGATCAACACGGAAATCGAAGCCCTACCTCTTACGGTTGTGCTGCCGCAAAAATCGTCCAAAAATTCCACCTGGTTAGCCCGCAGGGATTTTTCGACTGAACTGCGACGGAAAATGGGCCTAAAAAGAAAATCGTCGCAGTGCGCCGCGTCGCAGATAACTCACTATCTGTAACTCCAGAAATTCTGAATTTTTAGAGAGAGAGAGAGAGAGAGAATTTTTGTATAGGACACTTTCTCTGATTCTCTCTCTACAGGACGCAACCCGAGGTGGGAATGAGAGGGGGGGGGACCCTATTTATAATGGGCCAAGGGAATTTCCACACAGGATCGGATCCGAACAGGAAACACCGAAACGGGCCAACCAAAACGCGCCACGTGTCCACAAAACAGGAAACAGCGGTGCAAGGGCCAATCAAAATTCGCCACGTGTCCACGTGGTGCACGTGCCCTCCGCGCTCCGGGTTTCCGGAAGATGTCGGCCAATAGGATCGCCACGTGTCACCTTCCCAGTGCCTTCTAGAAGCCGGCCACCAATGGGGAAGCGCCACGTGGCAGGTGAAAGGTTCGGTGCTCCCGGTGCACGCCATGCCATGGACCGCGCACCCGGCCCCCTGCCCGCGCCTGCCCGCGCTGCCCGCGCCGCGCGCCTCCCTCGCATCTGCCGCTGCGCCGCTGCCCGCCGCCGTGCGCCGCCGCTCGCCGGTCGCCGGAACAGTAATTCCGGCGGCCGGAGTTACTGTTCCGGCGTGAACAGTACCCATGTGCCAAAAAAAATAAAGTAAATATACCGTTTCGATCGTTTTCGCGCGCTGAGTCCAACTCCGCCGTCCGTTTCGCCAAATTCTCATCCGAAATTTTGCCGAAAGCTCCCGGAAAATCCCATTTGCTCCGATTTTCGCGCCGAGTCAATTTTAAATGTCCAATTTCGATTCTACAAGCTCCGTTGCACTGTACAAGCTCCCCGCAGTCACTGTTTAATGTTGCACAGTTCCTGCGGGAGTCCGGATCATCACATTCAAGGTGTATCCTTCATGGCTCGGTTTAAGTCGAGCTAGCTTGTAATTCGGTTCGACTTGGCTCGGTCCTCCTGTGATTCCGTTCAAGTTGAGCCGACTTGTAATTTCTTTCGGCTTATCTTGGGCCTCATGTGGTTCTGTTTGGATTGAACCGATAAGTTGAATTTTTTATGGTTTGGTTTAAGCCGAACCGGCCTGTGGTTTGATTTGGTTCGAATCACCCTCTTTGCGGTTTGGCTCAAAACCCTTTGACTTTGATTTGGGGTCAAGCTGATGCATGGTCCAGTTCATATGATTCCACCTAAATTCGATTTAGGCTGAACTGGCTTATAATTGTGGGGCTTTTTTTTTTTTTTTGTATTGAAATATATGAGTTTATTTGTCTCGGGAAGCAATCGAAGTTGTTTTGAAAGGAAAATATGTTTTTGATGGCAATCGGGCGCCCGTGGGTTTTCACCCGTTACCTTCCCCTAACTTTTGCCTGTGAGTTCGAATGGTGTATCCTCACAGCGGGGATCCCATTTTTGCCTGTGGGGTTATACCACAGCCGGGAATGGTTTTTTTTTTTTTTTTTTTTTTTTTTTTTTTTTTCTTTTTTTTTTCTGTTTTTTTCTTTTTTCTTTTTTTTTTTTGAGATTTTCTCTTATTTTTTTTTATTTTTATTTTTTTTAATATTCTTTTTTTTTGCTATTGAAAAATACGAGCAAATAAAATTGCTGCGCATAACCAGTCCTAAAATCAGTTAGCTGTCGTAGACAAAATATGTTTGAGTATTGAAAAATATGAGTTTATTTTGATTTATTTTAAAAAATATGGGTTTATTGAAAAATATGTGTTTGCTTTGAAAGAAAAATATGTTTTGGTGGCAATCGGGCGCCCACATCGGTTTTCACCCGATGCCTTCCCCTAACTTTTGCCTGCGAGTTAGAATGGTGTATCCTCACAGCGGGGATCCCATTTTTGCCTGTGGGGTTGTCACGCCCCGGGTGTAAACCAGAACCCGGGCCCGTCTACAGATCCGCCGTGTACACGGTATTTCCCGTGTACACGAAGCGTCAACAACCTGCTCAGATATAAAAGATACAATAAAAGAGCAATAAAAACAGAGCTGAACTAAAACTAATACATCTCAGACTGAAGCTGGAAATAAAATACAATACATCAGTATAAATGATACATCAGTCTCTCCCAGCTCACAAAAAATACATACAACCTGCTGGCAAAAGCCAGTCCCAAAAGTGAAAGTACAACCGTCTGAGGAAAACCTGGGTACACCAACAGTCCAGCTAACACGCTCATCCAGCCTCGAGATCTATCTACACAGCCGTCCTCTCTCCTCGACCCGCCACTGAAAGTCCAGTAGCACCCGCAGAAGACTCTGCAAAACAAGGAAGAAGAAAAAGAGGAAAGAAGAATGGGGGTGAGAACTACTAGTAAACCAGTAGCCTCCCCTAGTGGGTAAAACCTCAAACTCTGACGCACCCACTAGGTCTACCAGAGGCGAAAAGGAAAGAAGAGTGGTAAGAAATGAAACTGCTGAAAAAGGGAGATCTACCACTACTATGCCTCTAAAATGCAGTCCTAGACTGGAATAACCATAAGAAACAATAACCAACCATCCCAGATGAACCCAATCTGTACCGCCCTCATCATCGGGCAAGAAAGCCGCGCCGATGTGATAGCAAAACTCCTGCTGCCGCCCTCATCATCGGGCAAAAAGCCGCGCCGATGTGATAGCAAAACCGTCAATAACTGTCCGACCCCGGCCTCCGGAGGGGAACTCGAGGGGAGCGACCCACACGAGGAAAGCATCACCGGGCAATAACCGCGCCGGTGTAATAAAAGCATCACCGGGCAATAACCGCGCCGGTGTGATAAAAGCAGGACTGGATCACAACAATAAAGCCCCAGTGGAACACAACCCTCCACTAAAAGAAAACTGATTCCCAATCAGATGCAAAAGTAACCATTCGGTCAATCGCCCAAAATCCGCGATTGCCGCAATACCCCAAAATCCACGACCAGGTTTAACAACCGACCTCCGGTCAACCGCCCAATATCCGCGGTAGCCGGAATAACCCACAATCCACAATCCAGGCCCCCGCTACACTAACCCAAACCCCTGCTCAAACCCGAGCAACAAGAACCACCTGACTAAGGAAAAGGAGAAAAGAAGCAAACAAGGTTTCTCCTAAGTCAAGTTCCAGCATGAAAGTGTAGCGATAAAAGATGGCCTATCTAGATGTCCATACAAGCATGCAAGTGTTCTCAAGGAAATAAAGGAAAAGGTGTCCAATAGTGGTTCCACATGTGTAACAATTAATAGCTCCGCATAGATATAACCATCATGCTAAAACATTATCCAACCACACATGTCTATAATCCATGTTCCATAATAAAGCATCACTATCCACCTATGCATGTCATAAAATCCTCAAATAGTACCAACCACTAACAGGATAATCAAATAGTCCAAAATAAATATTCCATTCCACATGCAAGGTTAAACGCTAACATAGCAACCCAATCCCCACACAGGCATGCATAACCCAACCCCGATTATGATTAATCAAGATGTCCAAGTAAAGGGGTCACTCTAATATTCCTAGTGAGCATGTCAAAATAGAGGTAAGCAACAACCACCCACCTGAAGTGCAACTGTCCCAATCCGTACAGCTGAAAATACCAAAAACTCCAAATCCTTGCTCCCACAATTTTAGCACACCCGTAATATTCCTGATACAATACAAAGCTCACTAATTACACTTAGGCTCCCAATTAATGCTCTTATAACCACATACAACCTCGGATTCGAAACTGTTAAATTATCACCTGCAGAAAATGCCCAGAAAATTCCAAGAAAAATATCACAGCGATCCTTGCGTCGCTAGCTTCGTAACGGTACCTTGCACGCCCAAATCAGAGTTCGGTAAGTCAAGATAAAAATCCGGCAAGGTGATGATCCAAACAACAAACTGTGGAAAAAGACTGCGCACTGTACACTGAGAAAACAGTGATTTTCACCTCGAAATAAAATTCACGAAAATCCAATAAAAATACGAGCGCGTTCCTTGCGATCTGTAGATGAAAAAGTTGTATAAGCTCGTCTCCATCAGACGCTCGTGCGCGAAGATATGGCCAAAATACTCCGATGCTGTCCTCACATTCCTCACAGAAAAAGGGGGACCATTGTTACCTCGGGATCCGAGCCAAAGAAGCAAAATCAGAATGCGCGATCAAAATGAAAGATGAAGCCCTACCTGTCGTGAAGCCAACGGCGCAAAAATCACAGAAAAAGGAGCTCGGGGTAGGCCGGGGGAGCTAAAACACTGCTGCTGCGCGCGAAGAAGAACACAGAAAACGCAACGTCGCGCCGCGCCGTAAAATCGAGATCTCGAAATCCGTGCCACCCGAAAATCTGAAACTTGGTAGGTGTAATCTCCTCTTGAAGGAGAAGAAATCTCCCTCTCACCTCCCCTTCGAGCTGAGGTCTCGAAGGGGTCGAAAATCCCCCTTGAAGAGCCCTCGGATAGCAAATTAAGGGAAATCCAGAAAATCCTTTCGCTGCGCCCGGTGCACGTGAGCCCACCAATGGTGGCGCGCCACGTGGCCCCAACCACCGTGCACCGCCCGTGCACCGCGCACGCCGCACCAGCCCGCACGTCGCGTACGGCACCTGCTCCACGGCTTGCGTGGACCGGGAGCACAACACCGAGCCAAACAAATGCTGCCACGTGTCCGTCGTCCACCGTGCACCCTAAAAACTCCGTGGACCGCGCGCTGTGAACCGACCAACCAAAACCTGCCACGTGTCACGGCCGGTGCACCATGCACCAAAATTACTCCATGGACCGAGTGCCGTGAGCCACCCAACCAAAAACTGCCACGTGGCACCGCCTCAGTGCACGCCCGCCGCCGTGGACCGCGCGCCTGCCCGCGCCCCTGCGCGCGCTGCCCGCGCCCTCCCGCGCCGCGCGCCGCCGCTGTGCCGCCTGCCCGAGGCCGCGCCGCCGCCCGCCGGCGCTGCCCGCCGCCGCCGCCGGCCGCCGGCGATCGCCGGAAAGTACTGTTCCGGCCGTGAACAGTACCCGAGCACCAAAAATACAAGTGGGTAGTCCGTTTTGACCGTTTTCGCGCGCTGATTCCAAATCCGGCGTCCGTTTTGCCAAATTCCAATCCTAAAATTTGCCGGAGGCTCCCGGAAAGGTATTTTCAATCCGAATTTCACGCCGAGTCCAATTTGATATCCGATTTGCGCGAGAACACTCCCAGAGATCCGACGGAGTCACCCGATCACCCACGTGATCCATTTAGGCCCGAAGTTCATCACTTGAGTCCAAATTGGCGCCCGAACACCGCCGACATGCCCCAAAGGCCTCCAATGGCCACCCCAATGCACCGCAACAGCTCTGCGGGATCCAGGTCATCACATCCTCCCCCACTAAAAGAAAGTTTCGTCCTCGAAACTAAAGTCATTCCTCAACACGGAATCTCAACCGACAGGGGGGTAAATATCCAGTCATCCACCACTCAAGCTCCCAAAACTACCAAATACCTCATCCAGAGACGCGGTGCAATCCTTGGGTCTCTAACCAGAATGAAACAAAGGAGAACACTCCAGAGGACCACGCCACCTCAACTGGGTACAGCTGGGCTAACTGCCCGGCCATCAAGCTATCCGCATCGGTACAAGCATCCGCCCCTGCTAGGGCCTCAGATAATCCAACCACAAGTCCAACAACACCCAGCTCAACCCGAGTACCTCGGTACTCCCAAGGCATCCGATATAAGTCCCCCAACTGATCACGTAGACTCTGATCTCTAATCCAAAACCGTCGGGATGTAGAAGCACATCCCTAACCCTCCGGCATCACTACTCAGCCATAAGCAATCAAGAGAACCAGACTGTAAAACAACCTTCGCGAAGATCCAATACCCTTGCAGCTCGTAACTCAAATCCTCCAAGCTTGACAGAAGGGTGCTAGCTCCCGATGATCACTTTATCAAATTCTTACGGGTTCTCACAAAGCCGAAGTGAACCAACCTTCCACAACTCGGATAGCACCGGCGCCCCCAAAGGTGCCACACTTGGCCTGACACAAATCCAACACATCAAATCCTAGAGTTGGGTCCTCAACTCCCAAACTGGTGTCATGCCAAACAACTCCGATAGGAGAACAGCTAGAAACTCATAACCAAAAGGGTATCTCCAAGTCCTGGTGCCGCCGCAGATCCCTCAAACACACCAGCCAAAAGGCTACTCACCCACTACGAGACATCCGCCTCGCTCACAAAGTCAAAACCAAACAGGCGAAGATACTCTCAAGCAAACCAAGTACACCAACACCTCCGGGCCTGGCTCCCACGAAAACCGTCCTCGCAGCATAAGCAGCTGCCGCGAGAAGAAAAAGAAAACCGAGCCAGCCTAACCGTCCTAAGTACCAAACCAAGCCCAACAACTGGGTCAAGACCATCAGGCCTACAGGTACAACCAAGGACTCAACCGCACCGGGCAGGACCCACGACACTCCCCCCAGGTGCAAAAGATAGGGAATACGACCTCCCGAACACCAGGTAACCGTCCTACCCCTAACCCAAAGCACTGAAGCCAAACACTACCCACCAAGAAGGGAAAACCCCTCGTATCGAAAGATACGAACCCAAGAGCCTGGAACAATTCAAACCCACCGCCACACTGGCCGCTGGAATCTAAGTGCTCTGACGGTCTCAAAATCCACTATCCTGGAAAAAGAAATCGGGAATGCCTCATCCGACTGACCTGTCCTCCAACACCCGACGCCAAGCGCCTCAATCCGAACTCACCTCAGGCGGCAGATCCCCCCAATCCAAAGGAACTACAATGCCACGCTCCATACCCGGCGCCTACTCCAATGAGGCGTCCCTAGTACTCTCAATCCCCCACCGAACAAGACCCTGCCTCCAAAGGCTCCATTCTCAATCCCACAAATCGGGGCGACTCATCCGCCAAAATTGGCTCACTCTTTCAACGCAATCCCACAGCTTTCCCGCTGTCAACTATCCACCCTGCCTCGGTGCCTCAACACTAAACGTCGGCACGGAGGGGGCTACTCGCTACTCCGACAACTGTGCCACTGCGCTGCTCCGACAACTGTGTCACTGCTCCGACAACTGTGCCACTGCGCTGCTCCGGCAACTGTGCCACTGCTCCGACAACTGTGCCACTGCTGCTCCGACAACTGTGCCACTGTGCTGCTCCGACAACTGTGCACTGCATGCATCTGCCACCCAACACTACTACCCTTCGGGTCCGGAGCTCTCAGACCCCAATCTGGGTATCCGGCCCGAAACAACCAGCCCAGACCCAACTGCCGCACCAAGGTGCACCCGGGTCAGGGCCCAACGTCGGGGAGACACCGCTCACCACGACAAAACCACAAATCAGCACACCCCAACACTCGACCCAATCTAGCGAAAGTCAAAGACATCCCCCTATTTTTGTAACTTTATGTTGTCTGCAGCCAACATAACTGTCCAACAAAAATAGGATATGTCGATCCCTCTTCACTCACAGGAAGAGTCAAATAAATAAATCATCGACTTTCGCAAAATGTCGCGTCTCTCACGCACTAACATCCTAGGGTCCGCCCAAAAGCCTAGGGTTTCCTAAGTCCCAACTGACCTATCCCTAAGCTCTGATACCAACTAATCTGTCACGCCCCGGGTGTAAACCAGAACCCGGGCCCGTCTACAGATCCGCCGTGCACACGGTATTTCCCGTGTACACGAAGCGTCAACAACCTGCTCAGATATAAAAGATACAATAAAAGAGCAATAAAAACAGAGCTGAACTAAAACTAATACATCTCAGACTGAAGCTGGAAATAAAATACAATACATCAGTATAAATGATACATCAGTCTCTCCCAGCTCACAATAAATACATACAACCTGCTGGCAAAAGCCAGTCCCAAAAGTGAAAGTACAACCGTCTGAGGAAAACCTGGGTACACCAACAGTCCAGCTAACACGCTCATCCAGCCTCGAGATCTATCTACACAGCCGTCCTCTCTCCTCGACCCGCCACTGAAAGTCCAGTAGCACCCGCAGAAGACTCTGCAAAACAAGGAAGAAGAAAAAGAGGAAAGAAGAATGGGGGTGAGAACTACTAGTAAACCAGTAGCCTCCCCTAGTGGGTAAAACCTCAAACTCTGACGCACCCACTAGGTCTACCAGAGGCGAAAAGGAAAGAAGAGTGGTAAGAAATGAAACTGCTGAAAAAGGGAGATCTACCACTACTATGCCTCTAAAATGCAGTCCTAGACTGGAATAACCATAAGAAACAATAACCAACCATCCCAGATGAACCCAATCTGTACCGCCCTCATCATCGGGCAAGAAAGCCGCGCCGATGTGATAGCAAAACTCCTGCTGCCGCCCTCATCATCGGGCAAAAAGCCGCGCCGATGTGATAGCAAAACCGTCAATAACTGTCCGACCCCGGCCTCCGGAGGGGAACTCGAGGGGAGCGACCCACACGAGGAAAGCATCACCGGGCAATAACCGCGCCGGTGTAATAAAAGCATCACCGGGCAATAACCGCGCCGGTGTGATAAAAGCAGGACTGGATCACAACAATAAAGCCCCAGTGGAACACAACCCTCCACTAAAAGAAAACTGATTCCCAATCAGATGCAAAAGTAACCATTCGGTCAATCGCCCAAAATCCGCGATTGCCGCAATACCCCAAAATCCACGACCAGGTTTAACAACCGACCTCCGGTCAACCGCCCAATATCCGCGGTAGCCGGAATAACCCACAATCCACAATCCAGGCCCCCGGCTACACTAACCCAAACCCCTGCTCAAACCCGAGCAACAAGAACCACCTGACTAAGGAAAAGGAGAAAAGAAGCAAACAAGGTTTCTCCTAAGTCAAGTTCCAGCATGAAAGTGTAGCGATAAAAGATGGCCTATCTAGATGTCCATACAAGCATGCAAGTGTTCTCAAGGAAATAAAGGAAAAGGTGTCCAATAGTGGTTCCACATGTGTAACAATTAATAGCTCCGCATAGATATAACCATCATGCTAAAACATTATCCAACCACACATGTCTATAATCCATGTTCCATAATAAAGCATCACTATCCACCTATGCATGTCATAAAATCCTCAAATAGTACCAACCACTAACAGGATAATCAAATAGTCCAAAATAAATATTCCATTCCACATGCAAGGTTAAACGCTAACATAGCAACCCAATCCCCACACAGGCATGCATAACCCAACCCCGATTATGATTAATCAAGATGTCCAAGTAAAGGGGTCACTCTAATATTCCTAGTGAGCATGTCAAAATAGAGGTAAGCAACAACCACCCACCTGAAGTGCAACTGTCCCAATCCGTACAGCTGAAAATACCAAAAACTCCAAATCCTTGCTCCCACAATTTTAGCACACCCGTAATATTCCTGATACAATACAAAGCTCACTAATTACACTTAGGCTCCCAATTAATGCTCTTATAACCACATACAACCTCGGATTCGAAACTGTTAAATTATCACCTGCAGAAAATGCCCAGAAAATTCCAAGAAAAATATCACAGCGATCCTTGCGTCGCTAGCTTCGTAACGGTACCTTGCACGCCCAAATCAGAGTTCGGTAAGTCAAGATAAAAATCCGGCAAGGTGATGATCCAAACAACAAACTGTGGAAAAAGACTGCGCACTGTACACTGAGAAAACAGTGATTTTCACCTCGAAATAAAATTCACGAAAATCCAATAAAAATACGAGCGCGCTCCTTGCGATCTGTAGATGAAAAAGTTGTATAAGCTCGTCTCCATCAGACGCTCGTGCGCGAAGATATGGCCAAAATACTCCGATGCTGTCCTCACATTCCTCACAGAAAAAGGGGGACCATTGTTACCTCGGGATCCGAGCCAAAGAAGCAAAATCAGAATGCGCGATCAAAATGAAAGATGAAGCCCTACCTGTCGTGAAGCCAACGGCGCAAAAATCACAGAAAAAGGAGCTCGGGGTAGGCCGGGGGAGCTAAAACACTGCTGCTGCGCCGAAGAAGAACACAGAAAACGCAACGTCGCGCCGCGCCGTAAAATCGAGATCTCGAAATCCGTGCCACCCGAAAATCTGAAACTTGGTAGGTGTAATCTCCTCTTGAAGGAGAAGAAATCTCCCTCTCACCTCCCCTTCGAGCTGAGGTCTCGAAGGGGTCGAAAATCCCCCTTGAAGAGCCCTCGGATAGCAAATTAAGGGAAATCCAGAAAAATCCTTTCGCTGCGCCCGGTGCACGTGAGCCCACCAATGGTGGCGCGCCACGTGGCCCCAACCACCGTGCACCGCCCGTGCACCGCGCACGCCGCACCAGCCCGCACGTCGCGTACGGCACCTGCTCCACGGCTTGCGTGGACCGGGAGCACAACACCGAGCCAAACAAATGCTGCCACGTGTCCGTCGGTCCACCGTGCACCCTAAAAACTCCGTGGACCGCGCGCTGTGAACCGACCAACCAAAACCTGCCACGTGTCACGGCCGGTGCACCATGCACCAAAATTACTCCATGGACCGAGTGCCGTGAGCCACCCAACCAAAAACTGCCACGTGGCACCGCCTCAGTGCACGCCCGCCGCCGTGGACCGCGCGCCTGCCCGCGCCCCTGCGCGCTGCCCGCGCCCTGCCCGCGCCGCGCGCCGCCGCTGTGCCGCCTGCCCGAGGCCGCGCCGCCGCCCGCCGGCGCTGCCCGCCGCCGCCGCCGGCCGCCGGCGATCGCCGGAAAGTACTGTTCCGGCCGTGAACAGTACCCGAGCACCAAAAATACAAGTGGGTAGTCCGTTTTGACCGTTTTCGCGCGCTGATTCCAAATCCGGCGTCCGTTTTGCCAAATTCCAATCCTAAAATTTGCCGGAGGCTCCCGGAAAGGTATTTTCAATCCGAATTTCACGCCGAGTCCAAATTTGATATCCGATTTGCGCGAGAACACTCCCAGAGATCCGACGGAGTCACCCGATCACCCACGTGATCCATTTAGGCCCGAAGTTCATCACTTGAGTCCAAATTGGCGCCCGAACACCGCCGACATGCCCCAAAGGCCTCCAATGGCCACCCCAATGCACCGCAACAGCTCTGCGGGATCCAGGTCATCACATCCTCCCCCACTAAAAGAAAGTTTCGTCCTCGAAACTAAAGTCATTCCTCAACACGGAATCTCAACCGACAGGGGGGTAAATATCCAGTCATCCACCACTCAAGCTCCCAAAACTACCAAATACCTCATCCAGAGACGCGGTGCAATCCTTGGGTCTCTAACCAGAATGAAACAAAGGAGAACACTCCAGAGGACCACGCCACCTCAACTGGGTACAGCTGGGCTAACTGCCCGGCCATCAAGCTATCCGCATCGGTACAAGCATCCGCCCCTGCTAGGGCCTCAGATAATCCAACCACAAGTCCAACAACACCCAGCTCAACCCGAGTACCTCGGTACTCCCAAGGCATCCGATATAAGTCCCCCAACTGATCACGTAGACTCTGATCTCTAATCCAAAACCGTCGGGATGTAGAAGCACATCCCTAACCCTCCGGCATCACTACTCAGCCATAAGCAATCAAGAGAACCAGACTGTAAAACAACCTTCGCGAAGATCCAATACCCTTGCAGCTCGTAACTCAAATCCTCCAAGCTTGACAGAAGGGTGCTAGCTCCCGATGATCACTTTATCAAATTCTTACGGGTTCTCACAAAGCCGAAGTGAACCAACCTTCCACAACTCGGATAGCACCGGCGCCCCCAAGGTGCCACACTTGGCCTGACACAAATCCAACACATCAAATCCTAGAGTTGGGTCCTCAACTCCCAAACTGGTGTCATGCCAAACAACTCCGATAGGAGAACAGCTAGAAACTCATAACCAAAAGGGTATCTCCAAGTCCTGGTGCCGCCGCAGATCCCTCAAACACACCAGCCAAAAGGCTACTCACCCACTACGAGACATCCGCCTCGCTCACAAAGTCAAAACCAAACAGGCGAAGATACTCTCAAGCAAACCAAGTACACCAACACCTCCGGGCCTGGCTCCCACGAAAACCGTCCTCGCAGCATAAGCAGCTGCCGCGAGAAGAAAAAGAAAACCGAGCCAGCCTAACCGTCCTAAGTACCAAACCAAGCCCAACAACTGGGTCAAGACCATCAGGCCTACAGGTACAACCAAGGACTCAACCGCACCGGGCAGGACCCACGACACTCCCCCCAGGTGCAAAAGATAGGGAATACGACCTCCCGAACACCAGGTAACCGTCCTACCCCTAACCCAAAGCACTGAAGCCAAACACTACCCACCAAGAAGGGAAAACCCCTCGTATCGAAAGATACGAACCCAAGAGCCTGGAACAATTCAAACCCACCGCCACACTGGCCGCTGGAATCTAAGTGCTCTGACGGTCTCAAAAATCCACTATCCTGGAAAAAGAAATCGGGAATGCCTCATCCGACTGACCTGTCCTCCAACACCCGGCGCCAAGCGCCTCAATCCGAACTCACCTCAGGCGGCAGATCCCCCCAATCCAAAGGAACTACAATGCCACGCTCCATACCCGGCGCCTACTCCAATGAGGCGTCCCTAGTACTCTCAATCCCCCACCGAACAAGACCCTGCCTCCAAAGGCTCCATTCTCAATCCCACAAATCGGGGCGACTCATCCGCCAAAATTGGCTCACTCTTTCAACGCAATCCCACAGCTTTCCCGCTGTCAACTATCCACCCTGCCTCGGTGCCTCAACACTAAACGTCGGCACGGAGGGGGCTACTCGCTACTCCGACAACTGTGCCACTGCGCTGCTCCGACAACTGTGTCACTGCTCCGACAACTGTGCCACTGCACTGCTGCTCCAACTGTGCCACTGCTCCGACAACTGTGCCACTGCTGCTCCGGCAACTGTGCCACTGCTGCTCCGACAACTGTGTCACTGCAATGCCGATCTGCCACCCAACACTACTACCCTTCGGGTCCGGAGCTCTCAGACCCCAATCTGGGTATCCGGCCCGAAACAACCAGCCCAGACCCAACTGCCGCACCAAGGTGCACCCGGGTCAGGGCCCAACGTCGGGGAGACACCGCTCACCACGACAAAACCACAAATCAGCACACCCCAACACTCGACCCAATCTAGCGAAAGTCAAAGACATCCCCCTATTTTTGTAACTTTATGTTGTCTGCAGCCAACATAACTGTCCAACAAAAATAGGATATGTCGATCCCTCTTCACTCACAGGAAGAGTCAAATAAATAAATCATCGACTTTCGCAAAATGTCGCGTCTCTCACGCACTAACATCCTAGGGTCCGCCCAAAAGCCTAGGGTTTCCTAAGTCCCAACTGACCTATCCCTAAGCTCTGATACCAACTAATCTGTCACGCCCCGGGTGTAAACCAGAACCCGGGCCCGTCTACAGATCCGCCGTGTACACGGTATTTCCCGTGTACACGAAGCGTCAACAACCTGCTCAGATATAAAAGATACAATAAAAGAGCAATAAAAACAGAGCTGAACTAAAACTAATACATCTCAGACTGAAGCTGGAAATAAAATACAATACATCAGTATAAATGATACATCAGTCTCTCCCAGCTCACAATAAATACATACAACCTGCTGGCAAAAGCCAGTCCCAAAAGTGAAAGTACAACCGTCTGAGGAAAACCTGGGTACACCAACAGTCCAGCTAACACGCTCATCCAGCCTCGAGATCTATCTACACAGCCGTCCTCTCTCCTCGACCCGCCACTGAAAGTCCAGTAGCACCCGCAGAAGACTCTGCAAAACAAGGAAGAAGAAAAAGAGGAAAGAAGAATGGGGGTGAGAACTACTAGTAAACCAGTAGCCTCCCCTAGTGGGTAAAACCTCAAACTCTGACGCACCCACTAGGTCTACCAGAGGCGAAAAGGAAAGAAGAGTGGTAAGAAATGAAACTGCTGAAAAAGGGAGATCTACCACTACTATGCCTCTAAAATGCAGTCCTAGACTGGAATAACCATAAGAAACAATAACCAACCATCCCAGATGAACCCAATCTGTACCGCCCTCATCATCGGGCAAGAAAGCCGCGCCGATGTGATAGCAAAACTCCTGCCGCCGCCCTCATCATCGGGCAAAAAGCCGCGCCGATGTGATAGCAAAACCGTCAATAACTGTCCGACCCCGGCCTCCGGAGGGGAACTCGAGGGGAGCGACCCACACGAGGAAAGCATCACCGGGCAATAACCGCGCCGGTGTAATAAAAGCATCACCGGGCAATAACCGCGCCGGTGTGATAAAAGCAGGACTGGATCACAACAATAAAGCCCCAGTGGAACACAACCCTCCACTAAAAGAAAACTGATTCCCAATCAGATGCAAAAGTAACCATTCGGTCAATCGCCCAAAATCCGCGATTGCCGCAATACCCCAAAATCCACGACCAGGTTTAACAACCGACCTCCGGTCAACCGCCCAATATCCGCGGTAGCCGGAATAACCCACAATCCACAATCCAGGCCCCCGGCTACACTAACCCAAACCCCTGCTCAAACCCGAGCAACAAGAACCACCTGACTAAGGAAAAGGAGAAAAGAAGCAAACAAGGTTTCTCCTAAGTCAAGTTCCAGCATGAAAGTGTAGCGATAAAAGATGGCCTATCTAGATGTCCATACAAGCATGCAAGTGTTCTCAAGGAAATAAAGGAAAAGGTGTCCAATAGTGGTTCCACATGTGTAACAATTAATAGCTCCGCATAGATATAACCATCATGCTAAAACATTATCCAACCACACATGTCTATAATCCATGTTCCATAATAAAGCATCACTATCCACCTATGCATGTCATAAAATCCTCAAATAGTACCAACCACTAACAGGATAATCAAATAGTCCAAAATAAATATTCCATTCCACATGCAAGGTTAAACGCTAACATAGCAACCCAATCCCCACACAGGCATGCATAACCCAACCCCGATTATGATTAATCAAGATGTCCAAGTAAAGGGGTCACTCTAATATTCCTAGTGAGCATGTCAAAATAGAGGTAAGCAACAACCACCCACCTGAAGTGCAACTGTCCCAATCCGTACAGCTGAAAATACCAAAAACTCCAAATCCTTGCTCCCACAATTTTAGCACACCCGTAATATTCCTGATACAATACAAAGCTCACTAATTACACTTAGGCTCCCAATTAATGCTCTTATAACCACATACAACCTCGGATTCGAAACTGTTAAATTATCACCTGCAGAAAATGCCCAGAAAATTCCAAGAAAAATATCACAGCGATCCTTGCGTCGCTAGCTTCGTAACGGTACCTTGCACGCCCAAATCAGAGTTCGGTAAGTCAAGATAAAAATCCGGCAAGGTGATGATCCAAACAACAAACTGTGGAAAAAGACTGCGCACTGTACACTGAGAAAACAGTGATTTTCACCTCGAAATAAAATTCACGAAAATCCAATAAAAATACGAGCGCGCTCCTTGCGATCTGTAGATGAAAAAGTTGTATAAGCTCGTCTCCATCAGACGCTCGTGCGCGAAGATATGGCCAAAATACTCCGATGCTGTCCTCACATTCCTCACAGAAAAAGGGGGACCATTGTTACCTCGGGATCCGAGCCAAAGAAGCAAAATCAGAATGCGCGATCAAAATGAAAGATGAAGCCCTACCTGTCGTGAAGCCAACGGCGCAAAAATCACAGAAAAAGGAGCTCGGGGTAGGCCGGGGAGCTAAAACACTGCTGCTGCGCCGAAGAAGAACACAGAAAACGCAACGTCGCGCCGCGCCGTAAAATCGAGATCTCGAAATCCGTGCCACCCGAAAATCTGAAACTTGGTAGGTGTAATCTCCTCTTGAAGGAGAAGAAATCTCCCTCTCACCTCCCCTTCGAGCTGAGGTCTCGAAGGGGTCGAAAATCCCCCTTGAAGAGCCCTCGGATAGCAAATTAAGGGAAATCCAGAAAAATCCTTTCGCTGCGCCCGGTGCACGTGAGCCCACCAATGGTGGCGCGCCACGTGGCCCCAACCACCGTGCACCGCCCGTGCACCGCGCACGCCGCACCAGCCCGCACGTCGCGTACGGCACCTGCTCCACGGCTTGCGTGGACCGGGAGCACAACACCGATCCAAACAAATGCTGCCACGTGTCCGTCGGTCCACCGTGCACCCTAAAAACTCCGTGGACCGCGCACTGTGAACCGACCAACCAAAACCTGCCACGTGTCACGGCCGGTGCACCATGCACCAAAATTACTCCATGGACCGAGTGCCGTGAGCCACCTAACCAAAAACTGCCACGTGGCACCGCCTCAGTGCACGCCCGCCGCCGTGGACCGCGCGCCTGCCCGCGCCCCTGCGCGCTGCCCGCGCCCTGCCCGCGCCGCGCGCCGCCGCTGTGCCGCCTGCCCGAGGCCGCGCCGCCGCCCGCCGGCGCTGCCCGCCGCCGCCGCCGGCCGCCGGCGATTGCCGGAAAGTACTGTTCCGGCCGTGAACAGTACCCGAGCACCAAAAATACAAGTGGGTAGTCCGTTTTGACCGTTTTCGCGCGCTGATTCCAAATCCGGCGTCCGTTTTGCCAAATTCCAATCCTAAAATTTGCCGGAGGCTCCCGGAAAGGTATTTTCAATCCGAATTTCACGCCGAGTCCAAATTTGATATCCGATTTGCGCGAGAACACTCCCAGAGATCCGACGGAGTCACCCGATCACCCACGTGATCCATTTAGGCCCGAAGTTCATCACTTGAGTCCAAATTGGCGCCCGAACACCGCCGACATGCCCCAAAGGCCTCCAATGGCCACCCCAATGCACCGCAACAGCTCTGCGGGAATCCAGGTCATCACAGGGGTTATACCACAGCCGGGAATGGGGTTTTTTTTTTTTTTTTTTTTTTTGGATTTTTTTTCTTTTTTTTCTTTTTTTTTTCTTTTCTTTTTTTTTTTTGGTTTTTTTTTTTGTTTTTTTTCTTTTGAGATTTTTCACTTGTTTTTTATTTATTTATTTATTTATTTATTTTTTTCTTTTCTAGTGAGCTTATCTTTGAACAGCATCCTTTTGGATGTAGGTGAGTAGGTGAGCCATTCACCTACGGGTCGGTGAAGAGGATTGGGTATGCCCCCATTAGATTATTTTTTCGAGGTTGCACCCGAGGAATTGACCATATTGTGTGCATTCTTGAAAAGGGCAGTAAAGGTAATCATGCCTCCAGTAAAAGCAGCATAGGTGCTATTTCTTCGATGCAAGTATTAGGATTTACCTTTACCGCTTTTTTTTTTTTTTTTTTTTTTTTTTTTTTTTTTTTTTTGTATATATATTAAAGGTCTCAAAGATGGAAGGAAAAGTCATCTCCCACCGGGCGTGCCATTTTGTCTGCGATCTCGAATGACCCATCCCGCGCGGTTCACCTGGGGTTTCCCGTGGGATGGTATTCATGATTCAGATGGGTATTTATATGTGGGGATGGGTATATGTGGGTATCAGGTATTGTGGATTCATGACTTTCAATAGACGCAAGCATCTATTGTTAATTACTCCCTTGTGATTGGGGCACCTTCGATTAAGAGACCTTTATGAGAAGGATAGAATAAATCGTATCCTAATGATTAGACAAATCCTAAGTATATATGTTAGGATTTAGCTGGGTTTGCAATTGATTAGATCTCGATTATATGTGTTGAGAACTAGTCGATATTAAACTCTAATTATATGTGTTAGAGTTTAATTGGGTTTAATTGGCTCTAAGTATATGTATTAGAGTCCAATTATATTTGATTTCGCATTTGGCGTATGTTCCAAAGTGGAGACATGACCAAACCCCAAGGATATGTATTGAGGTGGGTCGGATTTGATGCTACTCGAAAGTAGGAGGTGGCTAAGTCCTGTATGTATTAGGATTGGCCGAGCTTGATATATTTTTCACTCTAGTTATATGTGCTAGAATGAGAGATTAACTAACCCTAAGTATATGTATTAGGATTAGTTGAGTTGATTTGGTTTCTACCCTAGATATATGAGCTAGAGTAAAAGGTTAACTATACCCTAAGTATATGTATTAGGGTTAGTTGGGTTGGTTTGGATGAACTCTAAGTATATGTGTTAGAGCCCGATCAAATTTGATTCGGCTAAATTCTAAGGATATGATTTAGAATCTAGTCGGTTTGGATATAGTTTTGCCTTAATTATATGTGTTAAGGCGATGAGATTGAATGGGTTTTGGGTTTTGTTTATGGATTGGATTGGGCTTTGGGTTTTATTTGTGGATCGAATGTGTTTTGGGTTTTATTTGCGGGTTGGAATGGGTTATCAGTTTTATTTGTGGATCAAATAGGTTTTGGGTTTTATTTGCGGGTTGGAATGTGTTATCGGTTTTATTTGTGGATCAAATGAGTTTTGGGTTTTATTTGCGGGTTGGAATGGGTTATCAGTTTTATTTGTGGATCAAATGGGCTTTGGGTTTTATTTGCGGGTCGGCTTATATTGTATATGGACTGGATTTGGTACAGTATGTGGACTGAGCCTATGTCATATGTGGATTTGCTTCAGTGCCCATATATGGTCTGGATTTGGAACCCGTATATGGATTGGGCCTTATGTCATATGTGGATTGAATTTGAGATGCGTATGTGGATTGGATTTGGGAGCCGTATATGGATTGGGCCTTATGTCATATGTGGATTGAATTTGAGATTCGTATGTGGATTGGATTTGGGATCCGTATATGGATTGGGCCTTATTTTCATATGGGTAAATTTGAGGCCTTCATATGGGGTGAGCATTATTGAGTTCATTTATTAGTCCTTTTTGAATCGGTCTTAGGCTAAAGTTGATTAGGACTCATTTGAATTTTGTCTCGATTCAAAGAAATTCCTATTTATTTCAATATCCCCTTTTATTTTATTTTATTTGGCGTCCGAAGAAAATTTTCTAATTTTATCGGGGAAACACCGTTATTTTATTTTGATGTGGGATCCGAAGAAATTCCCTTTTTGAAATTATTTGGGGTTCGAAGAAGTTTCTATATTTTTTTTACTTAGGATCTGAAGGAAATGTAATTTGATTTGGGATCCGAAGCGGTTCATTTTTGGCTTAACCTAGGTTCGGATGTCCGAAGAAATCATCCGAACCGGTTTTTTTCTTTTTCTTTTCTTTTCCTATTTTTATTATTTTTTTGTTTCTCTTTTCAGCCTGAAGTAAGGGGCGTCCGCAGAGTTCCCGAACCGGCTTTCAAAGAAATTTTGTTTCTCTTTTCAGCCTGAAGTAAGGGGCGTCCGCAGAGTTCCCAAACCGGCTTTCAAAGAAATTTATTTATTTTTTTCTTTTTCTCTTTTTTCTTCTTTTTTTCCTCTTTCTTTTCAGCCTGAAGTAAGGGACGTCCGCAGAGTTTCCAAACCGGCTTTCAAAGAAATTTATTTATTTTTTTCCTCTTTCTTTTTTTTCTCTTTTTTTCTCTTTCTTTTCAGCCTGAAGTAAGGGGCGTCCGCAGAGTTCCCAAACCGGCTTTCAAAGAAATTTATTTATTTTTTTTTCCTCTTTCTTTTTTTCTTTTTTTTTTTTTTTCTTTCTTTTCAGCCTGAAGTAAGGGGCGTCCGCAGAGTTCCCAAACCGGCTTTCAAAAAATTTTTTTTTTTTTTCTTTTTCTTTTTTTTCTCTTTTTTTTCTTTTTTTTCAGCCTGAAGTAAGGGGCGTCCGCAGAGTTCCCAAACCGGCTTTCAAAGAAATTTATTTTTTTTTTCCTCTTTATTTTTTTTTTCCCTTTTTTTTTTTTCTTTCTTTTCAGCCTGAAGTAAGGGGCGTCCGCAGAGTTCCCAAACCGGCTTTCAAAGAAATTTATTTATTTTTTCCTTTTTTTTTTTTTTTTTTTCTTTTTTTTTTTTCTTTCTTTTCAGCCTGAAGTAAGGGGCGTCCGCAGAGTTCCCAAACCGGCTTTCAAGAAATTTATTTATTTTTTTCTTTTTCTTTTTTTTTCTCTTTTTTTTCTCTTTCTTTTCAGCCTGAAGTAAGGGGCGTCCGCAGAGTTCCCAAACCGGCTTTCAAAGGAATTTATTTATTTTTTCCTCTTTCTTTTTTTTCTATTTTTTTTTTTCTTTCTTTTCAGCCTGAAGTAAGGGGCGTCCGCAGAGTTCCCAAACCGGCTTTCAAAGAAATTTATTTATTTATTTTTTCTCTTTCTTTTTTCTCTTTTTTTCTCTTTTTTTCAGCCTGAAGTAAGGGGCGTCCGCAGAGTTCCCAAACCGGCTTTCAAAGAAATTTATTATTTTTTTTTTTATTTTTTTTTAAATAAATTTTTTACCTGAGAAATACGTCCAAAAGAAAAAGCCAAGAAAGTCGATTGCGGGTGCCGAGGAAGTTGATCGAAGGAGTTGACCGGAGGAGGTTGAGGAAGTTGACCGAAGGAGTTGAGGAAGTTGGCCGGAGCTGCTGAGGAAGTCGACCGGAGCTGACGATGAGGTGGAATATGGGACGGTTTTTTTTGTGGTGAAATATGGGGATGCGTTCTTTTTCTTCTTTCTTTTTTGTGGTGGAAAAAAAATGGAAAGTTGTATTTTTTTGTGGTGGGATATGGGAGGTTATATTTTTTTTTTTGGTGGAATATGGGAGGTTATTTTCAGACCAGCCCAAAAGGAAAAACTCCTCTCTATTTATAGTGGGTGGGGAGTGGCAGAGAAATATCGCGTGGGGTTTGTTAGGATTCGTTGAGTGGTTGGCGAGAAAATGTGAGTTCGTTGAGGAGAGTACGTGCGTTGGAATATCTTTTCGTTGAAGAAAAGACGAGGTTCAAACTTGAGGAAGTTATTATATTCCACTTTCAAATTTCAAATTTTAAATTTCAAATTTCAGATTTAAAATTTTAAAATTGAAAGGATATGTTTAATGTTCAAATTTCAATATGTTGAGAGAGTATGTGTAATGATCCGGACCCCCGCAGAACCTCCGCAACATTAATAGTGACTGTAGAAGGCTTGTACTGTGCAACGGAGCTTGTAGAAACGAAATTGGATATTTTTAATAGACTCTGCGCGAAAATCGGAGCAAATGGGATTTTCCGGGAGCTTTCGGCAAAATTTCGGATGAGAATTTGGCAAAACGGACGGCGGATTTGGACTCAGCGCGCGAAAACGGTCGAAACGGTATATTCGCTTTATTTTTTCGGCACTTGGTACTGTTCACCGAAACAGTAACCGCCGGCCGGAATTACTGTTCCGGCCGGCGGCGGCCGCCGGCGAGCGGCGGCACACGGCGGCGGGCAGCGGCGCAGCGGCGGGGCAGCGGCGGAGCGCGGAGGAGCGCGGCGCGGGCAGGCGCGGGCAGGCGCTCGGGTGCGCGGTCCATGAGCCAGGCGTGCACCGGGTGCACCGAAGTTTCCCTCTGCCACGTGGCGGCACCCGATTGGCTGGACGGCTTCTAGAAGTCACGTGGGAGAGTGACACGTGGCGCACCCGGATTGGCCGACATTTTCCGGAAAACCCGGAGCGCGGACAGATCACGTGGACCACGTGGCCACGTGGCGAAATCTGATTGGGCCTGCACAGGCTGTTTCCTGTTTGGGTGACACGTGGCGCTTCCTGGATGGCCAGTTTCGGTGTTTCGTGTTTGGATCCTGATCCCGTGAGGGAATATTCCCTTTTGGCCCATTATATAAGAGCCCTCACCCCCCCTCTCTTTGCACCTCGATTTGCGGGCCATAGAGAGAGAATCAGAGAAAACTCCCTCTACGAAAGTTTTTCCTCTCTCTCTCCTCTTTCTCTCTCTACAATCTCAGGAATTTAGGAGTTACAGATAGTGAGATATCTGCGACGCGGCGCACTGCGACGGTTTTCTTTTTCGGCCCATTTCCCGTCGCAGTTCCGTCAAAAATTCACTGCGGGCTAACCGGGTGGAATTTTTGGACGATTTTTGCAACAGCGCGACCGTAAGAGGTAGGGCTTCGATTTCCGTGTTGATCATTTTGCTCCATTTCGTACTTTTGGCACGATTCCCGAGTCCTCTTTGACCCCCCTTTTTACTGTGATGGTTTTTGGACAGCGTCAACTTCTCCGATTTTTATCTTGGCGTAGGAGCATCAGATCGAGGCGTTCAAAGAGTCGATTTTGATCTACTCTTCGCGAGGAACGCAACCGTGATTTTTCTGGGATTTTAGGAGCTCATTTTAGAGGTGAAAAATTCCTCTTTTCCCGTGCTGTCTGAAAAACAGCAAATATTGTGCTTTTTGGGGTTTGTATTTATACCAGGAACGTTGATTTGCAGGATTTGAGGACTGTGGACAACCAGGGGACTACCTGGGGTATTGTTTGAGCTTTTCAAGGTGGGCGGTTGTTGCTTACCTCATTTTTGACAAGCTCACTGGGATTACTAGAAATCCCCTAAAATATGACAATTAACAAGAACAATTGGGACAAAGTAGCATAATGAGAACCATTGGGACAACTAACAGGACTACTAACAGGACTACTAACAGGACTACTAACAGGACAATTAATGAGAATCATTGGAATAAATTAATATGACAAATGACAAGGACCGCTGGGACAAACTCCCCTAAAAATTAATATAACCCCAAATAATATGATGGCTCATATTGGGACACTGTGATTGAGACAAAGGCCATGATCTCGCATGCAAATGATTTTTATTCAGTAAATCAATTGTTTTTAAACCTTTGACACTATTTTACGACTTTTAAAAATAAAGACAGTTGCATGCATGCCCGGACATCAGGTAAGGCCACTATTCATTGCTACACTATCATATTGGGATTTGAACATGTTTCATTGTTGTCCTTTACATTCATATGTTGTTGCTCAAGTGTGTGAGCAGGGGTTTGGGATAGTGTAGCCAAGGTTGTGCTAGATTGTGGACTTGTGGGGTATTGCGGTGACCGCGGACAGTAGGCGGTCGACCAGATGTTTATCCTTGCACCAGATTGGGGTCGAGTCTGGTTTATTGCATCAGTTGGGGATTGGGTAGTGGATGGAGTTTCCCACTTTGATCATAGTCATGATCCAGTCCTGCTTTTAAAACTTATCTTACCGGTGCGGTTATTGCCCGGTGGTGCTTGTCCTGCTTTTAAAACTTATCATACCGTGGGCGGTTATTGCCCGGAGATTCAGTCCTGCTTTTGAGACTTATCTTACCGGTGCGGTTATTGCCCGGTGGTGCTTTACTCGTGTGGGTCGCTCCCCTCGAGTTCCCCTCTAGAGGTTGGAGCCAGACAGTTCTTGACAGTTTTGCTATCACATCGGCGCGGTTATTGCACGATGATGAGAGCGGCAGCAGGCAGTACCAGTTCTTGCTGGTGGCTAGATTGGGTTTATTTGGACAGATACTATTTCTGATGCATGCTTACAGTTTTGACAGCATAGTAGTGGTAGTTTTTCTGTTTCAGCATCTTATGTATCTTACCACTTTTTCTTTTCCCTTTTGCCTCTAGTAGTCCTAGTGGGTGCGTCAGAGTTGAGGTTTTGCCCACTAGGGGAGGCTACTGGTTTATCTGGTAGTTCTCACCCCCATCGTTGTTTTTCTCTTTCTTCTCTCATGTTTTGCAGAGTCATCTGCGGGAGCTGCTAGGCCATCGGCAGCTGATCGAGGTAAGGGGATCGCTGGGTAGATAGATCTCCTGTGAGGCTGAGAGCTATTAGACAGATATTGTACCCTCCACTCAGACTGTGATATTCTCCTTTCATTTTGGGGTCTGGCGTTAGCCAGCTGGTTGTACTATTTTGGTTGCTGGGAGATTATTGTACTTATTACTGATGTGTTTGTAGTCCCAGTCTGAGATACTATGTGGTTCTTCTATTTCAGCTCTGTATTATGCTCTTTTATTGTTAGATTATATCTGAGCAGGTTACCAGCGCTTCGTGTACGCGGAAAATTCCGTGTGCACGGCGGATCTGTAGACGAGCCCGGGTTCCGGGGCGTGACAGATTAAGTTGGTATCAGAGCTTAGGGATAGGTCAGTTGGGACTTAGGAAACCCTAGGCTTTTGGCAGACCCTAGGATAATAGGGCGTGAGAGACGTGACATTTTGCGAAAGTCGTTGATTTATTGTTTGACTCTTCCAGTGAGAGAAGAGGGACCGACATACCCAAATTTCTGGTGTACAGTTATGTTGGCTGCAGACAACATAAAGTCACAGAAATAGGGGGATGTCCCTGACTTTCGCCAGATAAGGGTCGTGTGGGGTTGTGTTATTGATTGTAGTTTCTTGTGGTGGAATGCTACCACAACGCAGGATGTTTACACGTTCGCAGCCTTCTTCCTCTGAACCCGATCAGGAAGAGTCCGGGCAGGGCCAGCAGAGGGAGGTACAAGAACTACAGGCTCAGGTGGCCCAGATGTCAGAGGCCTTTCGGCGTCAGGAGGAGGCCGTGGGCCGGTTGACGCGTATGTTGGAGCAGAGGGCGCAACCAGTTGTAGCACCCTCGGAAAGTTCTCCCGTGCCACCCTCCCCTGCTGTGGCTCCCCCAGTTGTACCGGTGACCCCGGCATCCCCTGCTGCTCGGGATGCTGGTAGTCAGCCGTCTAGGTTGACCGGACCTCTGACCCCTGCAGAGCAGCGAGAGGTGGTTGATTTGCTGATCAAGTTCCGCCAGTTTGACCCACCCTATTTTTCGGGGCAAAATGTTGAGCCGTGGGAGGCAGAGTCGTGGGTAACGGCAATGGAGCGACGTTTTGAGACACTATTCATCGAGGAGCGATACCAGGTGTTATTGGCAACGAACTTTTTGGAGCGCAACGCCGAGGCTTGGTGGCGGCGTGTTCGACCAGCTGGTCCGCCTGGGGCCCAACTCTTGGCCTGGGTGGAGTTCCGCAGTCTCCTTCTTGGGGCTTTCTTCCCGGAAAGCGTCCGGCAGAGGTTGGAGGAGCAGTTGAAAAACCTTCGCCAAGGAGATCGGCCCGTACACGAGTACATTGCCAATTTCAATCAGTTGTTGGCATGTGTACCGAACGTGGCCAGGGATGAGGCGCACCGAATATACATGTTCGAGCGAGGGTTGCGCCGGGACCTTTTTCAACTAGTTCGCTCGCGTAGGTTACAGACTTTGGAGGCCTCGATGGAGCAAGCACTCTATGTTGAGTGCGGAGAGGTAGTAATGGAGGAGGTAGCTCCGGCTCCCACAGTGATTCCGGGGGCGAAGCGCCCAGCACAGACGGACGAAGGGCAATCGAGCTGCCAGGGACCCTCGAAACTTCCACGATTCCATCCTCCGGGTCGTGAGTTTCAGGGATACCAAAGATCGGGTGAACCCCGTCAGCCACAGCAGCAGCAGGAATCGCGGCAACAGATACAGAGACAGCAGCAGTCGGGACAGCCACGGCTTCGCGACAAAAACAGATGTATATTCTGTGGAGGATCTCATTTGTCGCACACCTGTGATCAGAGGTGGGGTCGTTGTTTTAAATGTGGACAGTCAGGCCATATTCGAGCATCATGCCCCCTTTCGACCCCAGCGGCGCCTTCCTCAGTTTCGTCTCCCTTCGTATCTCAGCAGCGGTCGTCGGCTCAGCGGCTTTATGCTCCAGCGAGCGGATCACCATCTTTTTACCCTGCGGATCACCAGCCACCGGTTTAGAGCGGTCGGGTTTATGCCGCTCAGGTGGAGGACTTTGCAGCAGCCGACCATGTGGTGGCAGGTATTATTAATTATTTTGCTTTTGGCATTAGATTTTGCATTGTATTGCACTTGAGCATGCTAGATATGCGTTAGGAGTACATTTACTTCATTATATGGGTTAGGGGTAGGACGGTCACCTTATGCACGGGAGGTACGTATTCCCGATCTTTTAGCACATGGAGGTGTGTCGTTGGTCCTGACCGGTGCAGATGAGTCCTGGATTATGCCAGTAGACCTGATGGTCATGACTCAGCTGCGGGACTTGATCGTGGTACATAGATAAACTGGCTGGCTCAGTATCCCTTTTCGCGGCGGTTGATTGTGCTGCGAGGACGATCTTTTGGGGAGCCAGGCCAGGAGAGGTCTGTGTGCCGGGGTTGCCGCAGGGCTTTCTTTGCCTCTGAAGTTTTGACTTCGCTGGCGAGGCGGATGTTTCGCTTTGGGTGCGGAATTGTTTTTGGCTAGCATAGTTTGGGGCCTACGGGGCGCCGGTGCTTTTTGAGATGTAGGAAGTAGGTTCACTTCGGCATTGTAAGGGATTACCGGGAATTAGATAAAGTGATCATTTGGGGGATTTTTAGGAACCTCAGGAGTACAGAGGTACTCAGATCGAGCATTTGTGCCCGTGGACATGAGGATTGGATTACCAGGTGCCCTGGGAGGAGCGGATGCATTTGCTGGTGTAGACTACTTAGTCACTTGTCCAGCTGTACTTAAATGAGGTGGTGCGGTTATCTAAGAGCCGCCTCTATTTTGTATCCGTTAGAGACCTGAGATTTGAGCCTTGGGGACTCAACTCAGGTTTAGTACGGCTTTTCCTCCGCAGACTGATGGGCAGTCAGAGCGGATTATGCAGATCTTGGAGGGTATGCTAAGAGCATACATCTTGGATTTCGGCGGAGGGTGGATTCGACACTTACCCTCGGCTGAGCTCGCGTACAACAACAGTTTTCAAGCGAGCATTCAGATGACTTCGTTTGAAGCGTTGTATGGACGCAAGTGTCGGTCACCCCTTTTTTGGAGTGACGGGGGCGAGAGGCGGACCTTGGGACCAGACGTATTGCTTGAGGCAGAGGAGAAGATCCGAGCAAGTCGGATGTATCTTCAGACCGCCCAAAGCCGGCAGAGGAGCTATGCCGATGTTCGGCAACGAGACTTGGAATTTCAAGTTGGAGATCATGTAAGTCTCACCGTCCAAAGAAATCAGGAGATTCGGCATTCGTGGGAAACTTAGCCCCCGATATATTAGACCCATTGAGGTATTGGAGCGTATCGGGCCGTTCCTTAGGTGAAAATCCAACGGGGCAATCATGACGAGCGCAAGACTACTTGGGAGCTCGAGTCGGAGATGAGGGATGCTCACCCCTACTTATTCGAGACGTCGGACTGAGTATTATTGTTTAGTCTCGTTTCGAGGACGAAACTCTTTTAGTGGGGGAGAATGTAATGATCCGGACCCCCGCAGAACCTCCGCAACATTAATAGTGACTGTAGAAGGCTTGTACTGTGCAACGGAGCTTGTAGAAACGAAATTGGATATTTTTAATAGACTCTGCGCGAAAATCGGAGCAAATGGGATTTTCCGGGAGCTTTCGGCAAAATTTCGGATGAGAATTTGGCAAAACGGACGGCGGATTTGGACTCAGCGCGCGAAAACGGTCGAAACGGTATATTCGCTTTATTTTTTCGGCACTTGGTACTGTTCACCGGAACAGTAACCGCCGGCCGGAATTACTGTTCCGGCCGGCGGCGGCCGCCGGCGAGCGGCGGCGCACGGCGGCGGGCAGCGGCGCAGCGGCGGGGCAGCGCGGAGCGCGGAGGGCGCGGCGCGGGCAGGCGCGCGGGCAGGCGCTCGGGTGCGCGGTCCATGAGCCAGGCGTGCACCGGGTGCACCGAAGTTTCCCTCTGCCACGTGGCGGCACCCGATTGGCTGGACGGCTTCTAGAAGTCACGTGGGAGAGTGACACGTGGCGCACCCGGATTGGCCGACATTTTCCGGAAAACCCGGAGCGCGGACAGATCACGTGGACCACGTGGCCACGTGGCGAAATCTGATTGGGCCTGCACAGGCTGTTTCCTGTTTGGGTGACACGTGGCGCTTCCTGGATGGCCAGTTTCGGTGTTTCGTGTTTGGATCCTGATCCCGTGAGGGAATATTCCCTTTTGGCCCATTATATAAGAGCCCTCACCCCCCCTCTCTTTGCACCTCGATTTGCGGGCCATAGAGAGAGAATCAGAGAAAACTCCCTCTACGAAAGTTTTTCCTCTCTCTCTCCTCTTTCTCTCTCTACAATCTCAGGAATTTAGGAGTTACAGATAGTGAGATATCTGCGACGCGGCGCACTGCGACGGTTTTCTTTTTCGGCCCATTTCCCGTCGCAGTTCCGTCAAAAATTCACTGCGGGCTAACCGGGTGGAATTTTTGGACGATTTTTGCGACAGCGCGACCGTAAGAGGTAGGGCTTCGATTTCCGTGTTGATCATTTTGCTCCATTTCGTACTTTTGGCACGATTCCCGAGTCCTCTTTGACCCCCCTTTTTACTGTGATGGTTTTTGGACAGCGTCAACTTCTCCGATTTTTATCTTGGCGTAGGAGCATCAGATCGAGGCGTTCAAAGAGTCGATTTTGATCTACTCTTCGCGAGGAACGCAACCGTGATTTTTCTGGGATTTTAGGAGCTCATTTTAGAGGTGAAAAATTCCTCTTTTCCCGTGCTGTCTGAAAAACAGCAAATATTGTGCTTTTTGGGGTTTGTATTTATACCAGGAACGTTGATTTGCAGGATTTGAGGACTGTGGACAACCAGGGGACTACCTGGGGTATTGTTTGAGCTTTTCAAGGTGGGCGGTTGTTGCTTACCTCATTTTTGACAAGCTCACTGGGATTACTAGAAATCCCCTAAAATATGACAATTAACAAGAACAATTGGGACAAAGTAGCATAATGAGAACCATTGGGACACTAACAGGACTACTAATAGGACTACTAACAGGACTACTAACAGAACAATTAATGAGAACCATTGGGACAAATTAATATGACAAATGACAAGGACCGCTGGGACAAACTCCCCTAAAAATTAATATAACCCCACAAATAATATGATGGCTTATATTGGGACACTGTGATTGAGACAAAGGCCATGATCTCGCATGCAAATGACTTTTATTCAGTAAATCAATTGTTTTTAAACCTTTGACACTATTTTACGACTGTTAAAAATAAAGACAGTTGCATGCATGCCCGGACATCAGGTAAGGCCACTATTCATTGCTACACTATCATATTGGGATTTGAACATGTTTCATTGTTGTCCTTTACATTCATATGTTGTTGCTCAAGTGTGTGAGCAGGGGTTTGGGATAGTGTAGCCAAGGTTGTGCTAGATTGTGGACTTGTGGGGTATTGCGGTGACCGCGGACAGTAGGCGGTCGACCAGATGTTTATCCTTGCACCAGATTGGGGTCGAGTCTGGTTTATTGCATCAGTTGGGGATTGGGTAGTGGATGGAGTTTCCCACTTTGATCATAGTCATGATCCAGTCCTGCTTTTAAAACTTATCTTACCGGTGCGGTTATTGCCCGGTGGTGCTTGTCCTGCTTTTAAAACTTATCATACCGTGGGCGGTTATTGCCCGGAGATTCAGTCCTGCTTTTGAGACTTATCTTACCGGTGCGGTTATTGCCCGGTGGTGCTTTACTCGTGTGGGTCGCTCCCCTCGAGTTCCCCTCTAGAGGTTGGAGCCAGACAGTTCTTGACAGTTTTGCTATCACATCGGCGCGGTTATTGCACGATGATGAGAGCGGCAGCAGGCAGTACCAGTTCTTGCTGGTGGCTAGATTGGGTTTATTTGGACAGATACTATTTCTGATGCATGCTTACAGTTTTGACAGCATAGTAGTGGTAGTTTTTCTGTTTCAGCATCTTATGTATCTTACCACTTTTTCTTTTCCCTTTTGCCTCTAGTAGTCCTAGTGGGTGCGTCAGAGTTGAGGTTTTGCCCACTAGGGGAGGCTACTGGTTTATCTGGTAGTTCTCACCCCCATCGTTGTTTTTCTCTTTCTTCTCTCATGTTTTGCAGAGTCATCTGCGGGAGCTGCTAGGCCATCGGCAGCTGATCGAGGTAAGGGGATCGCTGGGTAGATAGATCTCCTGTGAGGCTGAGAGCTATTAGACAGATATTGTACCCTCCACTCAGACTGTGATATTCTCCTTTCATTTTGGGGTCTGGCGTTAGCCAGCTGGTTGTACTATTTTGGTTGCTGGGAGATTATTGTACTTATTACTGATGTGTTTGTAGTCCCAGTCTGAGATACTATGTGGTTCTTCTATTTCAGCTCTGTATTATGCTCTTTTATTGTTAGATTATATCTGAGCAGGTTACCAGCGCTTCGTGTACGCGGAAAATTCCGTGTGCACGGCGGATCTGTAGACGAGCCCGGGTTCCGGGGCGTGACAGTATGGTTGTATTTAAATTTTAAATTTCAAATTTCAAAATTGAGTATGTTATGAGGAAGTATGTTCGTATTTAAATTTTAAAATTTTAAATTTCAAAATTGAATATATATTACATTTAAATTTGAGGAGGTATGTTTGTATTTAAATTTTAAATTTTAAATTTCAAAATTGAATATGTTATATTTAAATTTGAGGAAGTATGTTTGTATTTAAATTTCAAAATTTAAATTTCAAAATTGAATATGTTCAAAATTGAGAAAGTATGGTTTCAAATTCCAAAGTTGAATATGTTCAAAATTGAGAAAGTATGGTTGTATTTAAGTTTCAAATTTTAAATTTTAAAATCGAATATGTTCAAATTTCAAAATTGAACGATTAACGAACGAGGAAAGTTCAAAATTGAATTGAGAGATATTTTAAAATTTGATTGGAGATTTGAATATGAATTTGGATAAGTCGGTTGAAAAAATATTTTGAAATTTTATTGAAAATTAAAAATTCAAAATTTAAAATTTAATTTGAATATAATTTTTTTTGAAATTGAATTTTTAAACAAACAATTTACTATAATGTAAGTCCCACTGGGCACAAAAATAGGATCCGACTTAAAAAATCGACGGAGCTTTGATGAGACCCATAAGCTTGTGTTCATAAATTAACCCAAGCTTGTATTCGCAAATGATCTATTAAGGGTGTTTGAACTTGTAGTAAAATTTGTTGGACCCAAATTATTAATATGTTAAAAGTTTTGGGCTCGGGGCTTATACAGACAAATCAATATTACATACCAACCATAATCTTTTCCCCCCCTTTTTTTAAAAAAATAAAAATTTTTTTTACCTCAAACAGCTTTCACAAGAATAATGAACTTCCCTAACACCTTGCTTTTCAAGATACAATCACTTTCAATATGTTATTGCAAAGATAGGAACTCACTAACAAGTAATCTTTTCAAAACATGAACTCTAACCACATGCCCAAACCATCCATTATACATACAACATGATATGGATTTAGCATGATTTCCAAGTGTTTAAACTACACATCTAAAACAAGGAAACATAACTTACTAACATTTAGTTCTCTAACAATGCAAGTAGTAATAATGAATCCATGATCTCATACAAGCATGCTAGGTCCATTTCACAATTCTAACTAGCAACATGATCAAGCAACACTCTAATATGCCTAGTGGGAAATCAAAAGTAGGAGGTTTACAGCAACACCCACCTCGAAAGCTAAATCCTTGTCCAAAGGTGAAATCCAAGCTCAACACAAAGATTCGCCACAACACTGATCACAACAACCCCAAAGAATACAATTAATCATACAACCAATACAACATCACATTCAAACACATGTTGTCCAAATACCAACAATCCAGTTTCAGGCAATTTTCACCTGCGATTTGATCCCAAAAAAATCCAAGAAAAATACTGCTGCGTTCGTTCGCGACGAGCCGGTCGAAACGAGTACCTGCACGTCCCAATCGGACCTTTGTACATCAAGATAAAAATCCAACAAGGGGACCCTCTAAAAACAGTCCAATACAAAAATCTGTGACACTGTGCTCAGGAAAACAGACTTTTTCACCTTCAGAAAATATTTAGAAAAATCTGAGAAAATTCCAGGAGATTCCTTGCGAAGTGTAAATGCAAATCACTATTGGAACGCCTCAATCCGAAGCCTGAGCGCGAAGATATCGCCAAAATACTGTGGTGCTGTCCAAAAACTCCGCCACAGAAAAAGGGTCAAAAGAAAGCTCAGAAACACCAAGATAGAGTCAAAACGAGGGAAAGCTCAAATCACCAAAGTTGTAGTCCTACCTGTTGTGAATCCAACGGCGCAAGAATCGACAAAAACGGAGGTCGGAGTAGGCCGGGGGAGTCCTTGCACAGAAACGCGACGAAAAAGATTCCAAATGAACGAGCGTCGCGCCTGCGCCGTAAAATCGAAATCTCAAAAAACATGCCACCGAAAATTCCGACGATCCACATGTGGTACCAGCACTGGTAGGGGAGCAACTTCTCTTCTTCACCCTCTGTGTGAAAGTGAGCAGAGGAAGAAAAGCCTACCTCAATCTCACTCGGAGTTAAATACTCAAAAAAAAAACAAAAGAACAATTTGGATAATTACATCTGTGTCCCCAGAACACGGGACACCGTAGTGGGCCAATCGGAATCCGCCGCGTCACCCCAACCACAGTCAACCATTTCGGCGCCCGCCAATAGGCGGCCGCCACGTGGCGCGCACGCGCCCGCCCACGCGCGGGTGCGGCGCCGCCTGCGCCCGGTCGCGTACGCGGCTCAAGGCGGGCGCACGTGGCTCGGTGGACCGCGAGTCGTGGACCGCGCCAATTAAAAGGTGCCACGTGGCGCCGACGGTCCACAGCGCCCCCCATGCACCGAAAACCACTGAAACTTCCGGGAGTCCGTTTTTGAGCATCCAGACTCCGAATTTAACAAGTAAATAGCCGTTTTCAAGCGTTTTTCCGTGCTGAATCCAAATCTAACCTCCGTTTGGCCCAAAACTTTTTTCTAAAATTCGGCAATTGCAGCCAAAGGCCAAACTGACTAAAAATACCCGAACAGATCCATCTGTGATACCCTTTTGATACACTGTGGACCAGACACACCATCAACAGGTGTTTCACACCTTGGATTCACGGGAAAAAAACTGCATGGGAACCAGGACCACTACATTCGCCCCCACAAGAAAAAGTTTCGTCTTCGAAACAAAAGCCGTACCTCAAGCCGGTGCCTCGAACAAGTCGGGGTAGGCATCCATCATAGCTGACTCCAGCTCCCAAGTACCCAAGTAGCCTCACGCTCGCCATGGTGACTCCACAGAATCTTCACATACGGGATGGTTCGGCTGCGCAACTGTCTCACCTCTCGGTCTATAATCCGTAGTGGCCGCTTAACATAGCTCAAGTCCTCAGAAATCTCCAGTGGGGTGAAGTCAATGATGTGCAACGGATCATAAACATACCTCCTCAGGGTGG